>VXCM01002801.1:0-21549 GCA_014773175.1 Lucifuga dentata | reverse complement strand
TGTGTGTGTGTGTGTGTGTGTGTGTGTGTGTGTGTGTGTGTGTGTGTGTGTAGGGCTTACTGACCTCTCTTGAGAAGGTCTTGATTTTGGTGAAGAAGGATTTCTTCGTGAGATAAATGAGGTCATCTTCTGCATCCTCTCCCTCCATTATGGCACAGCTGTCTGCAGCTGGGAGTTCACACTCTTTACCCCCAGAAGTCATTATTAGCTTGGAGTACTTATACTGCAACCTGCGGATGGAGGATTATCAATGTTACCACCTGTGAGGCTCTGACAGAAATAATGTCTTGCTCAAGTAGCTTAAGTTCTAAAATGTCCTGCTTTTGCAATTTTGCTTTAAGCTTTGGTGACAACTATGCTTTTAATATGATTTTTACAGTGATAACCCTGACACAAATGAAATAAACAAATTAGAAATGAAGGTACAGCTCCTATAGTCATACTTGCGTGTCTTCTTCCAGAAATAGCAGCTGATACTAATTAGCAGCACAGCAGCAATTGTTCCTGTGGAAACGCCAAATTTTAGCCAGAAATCCAGAGTCATGCAGGCACTGACTTTCTGTGGCGGGAGGGATTCTCCACCATAACACTGTAATGGCTGCTGCCATACATAGGTGGTTTTCTGAAACACACAGACACACACACAAATGCAGTGTTTCATTACATATCAATAAATGAATCAGACATAGGCAATATATTGTTGTAAGATTGTACCCTAATATGAGACTGCATGTATCATCTGGGGTTTTGGTGATCATAATATCATTATACAGATTGAATGGCATATTTTCAAGGTGTAAAATGTGCATTGTAGTCTAGTGATACAATCATCTGTCAGTCTGTAGATGGTTAAAATGGACAGAATGCCATTCCAAATCCACATTACTAATGATCATTTCCAAAATGAATGTCGTCTGTGTCTTAAGAAAGCACCCACACCTGATATATTGACATATTATGTATATTCTGCAAAAATTACCACAACTTGTTTGATAATATGACATGTATTGTGTATCTGCTTGTTCCAATGATTTGCTGAACTGAGTGAAATTTTAAAAAGCAAGAAATGCTTTTTGGGGGCAAACTATTAGATCAAATTAAAAATTCATTTTATGGACATTTTGCTGTGATATTTTTAGAAAATTTGCTACTATGACTAGAATTTAAAACAACTGTGGTGGGTTTTTAGTAATGCCACACAGCATGAGTTTGTAATGACAGAACTTGCCATATAAGCATCCTCATGTTCCTTTTCATATGTACATGCCTGTGCAACCCGTACCTGCATTCCCTGGATGCAAGCACTGACAATCTCTCTGCAGTGCTTTTTGGTGCAGAGTGGGCATGCATGCTGGCTTTGCCACAGGAAGTGGAAGGTACAACCATCACAAGTCCCCTCTGAACAATTACTGAGGAGGAAAATAAGAGAAGAGGGAATGTCACAAGCTCTACGGGAGTCCACCGCTCAGTTTCAGAAAATGTCAGTGCCAAGTATAGCTGTTACAAGTAATGTTATCTGGATGACTCAAAGGTTGAGCTTAGTGACAATGCAAGATACCTTGGCAGTGTGATGTGGTCTTTAGTAGCCACTGTGGGATTACATCTCAGTCTGACTGTGGTTGACCTGCCATTTTTACAAGCTTGAGTTGTCTCACTAGAACTGAAAATATTTAAGAAAAGGAAAAAAAACATAAAATGTAAAGGCATTTACCTGAACAGTGCTGCATATTTTAAAATTTGCATAAGGATCAAATACCAGCTACAACTGAAAACCACCACAACGGATGAATGAAACAAAATAAATTACAATAAATTAAAAATTGTGATTTGAAATACCTATAGTAGAATATAACATCTGGCAGGTTGGAGACAGTGGGGAATAACCATTTTGGAGAGGAGATTTTTCTCAGGGTTGTGTCAGTGGTGACACCTGAAGACAGAAACAGAAATAAGTTTACCAATATATTACAGGCACACAATGAACACAAATTATTTCAAAAGCATAACTGAGTCACTGAATTCTGTAGTAGCAGTAGTAATAGTAGTTGCAGCACTACTAATATCAGGAGTAATTAAAGTTAACTCATGGAATTGTTTCTGATTACTAGGAGGACTGATGATCGGGTTGCCATATTGTCTGTATATGATGTTATGCTGGCATGAGAAGGGGTAACATCATAAACATTGTTCCAGCAAAGGATAGCAGTTCAACTTGGCAGTACGTGGCGATAATGAGTCAGAAAAGATAGCAATGAAGGCTGCAATCTGACATACATTATGCATTTTTCAAGGTATTTGTTTACATTAAAACATCTGCATGGAGCATTTAGAATAAGACGTTTTTGTATTATATTTTTAACAGAAAACTTCAAAATGTAAGCACTAGCGATAATAGAAAGAGAAGAAAAAAGGTGTGTTTGGTCTGTTTTATAAAATTCCAGTCTTGCAGTTGTTGATTGGCTGTTTAAATTCTCTTTCACAGCTACTGATTCAGCAGTACTCAGTGTACCGATGAGTGAGTCGCCAATAACAAAAGGCTGAGATGACACCATGCTCTGGCTCCTGATGTCAGAGGGAACCACTGTGGACTGGCAGACGTAACCTTTGACCTCTCTCCCTCTCTCTGTTACATTGTCGACACAGGCAGCCATCTCTCTGCCCTGTGAAAGAAACATCGGTTAAAATGTGTATGAAAGTGGATTTTACACACACAGAAAAAAAAATGAAAATAAGCAGGATTATCGACCGTTCTCACCTCCTTCCCACATAGACCCACATTAAAGTGATGGAAGTATCGCAGGCCTTTGCTGGTGAAGCGTGGGCTGCTCTGGAAGCTGGTGACGTTGGCCAGAGGAGAAAAGTCGTAGTGCAGCAGCGCTCCTCCCGTCGTCTGAACGTCCAGCTTACAGTCACTCACACAAGCTGAGCGAGCCTGTAGAATCAAGATTAGGGAGTCAAAGGGATCATTTACATGCATGCCAATTTCGGAAACTTAAATATTATGTGTTTGAATCTGGGAAAATGGGATGAGTGGTAATCAACATTACATAAATTATTAAATAAATAAATACATGAAGTTTCACTAATGATTTTCAGTTATCTGTATTTAGAGTTTTTTTTATATCATATTTGTCCTGCTGCTCACCTTGTTTTTCTTGGTATTCAGTCCACACTGAATACATGCGGCCTCTCCTATGGGCTGCTTGGCCCTGATGAAGGTGTTTGGTGGGCAGCTCCTACACGCTCCTGTCTCATTGACCATATAGTGTCCGGGTGGGCAGGGGACACAGGCAGAACCAGCTTTAGCAGAGCTCAGGGCACAGCGGCGACACTGGGAGGCCACACCTCCAATCACATTGGTGATGTGGATGGAATAAATCTTAGCAAAATCAGCACTGTACTTCCTCTCCTGAAAAAAAGGGAAACAGCAATCATCATTCACAGGCTGTGTCTACGCACAGGGCAGGGATCTCGTCAGTGTATCGTTAAAGGACCTTACCGGTGATCTTGTATGTTTAAGCCCAATGAATACTACCCGCATACATGTTACCTTACTGCCAACTGTTTTCCAAAACATAAATCTATACTTTAGTTGTTGTGTTATTTTTGCCAAATCCTCAAATGTTTCAAAATCAGACGTTCAGGTGATAAACAGCTTAAAATTCAATGTTTCACATGGTAGAAAGGTAGGGGGGAAAAGTACAAAATACCACTTCAGTTTAATTTGGAAAATGGTTGGCAGTAATGTAACATGTATGCAGGTTATATTTATTGGGCTCAAACATGCAAAATCACCAGTATGATCCTTTAAAGTAATGGCTTTTTGCCTTTTAAATGTTGGTATTTGTTATATTAAAGTTTGTTTAATACCTGTCCTTTTATTTCTGGTGGAAAAAACTGCTGACATATACTTTAGCTGTAAACTTAAACCTCTTTGAAGTCCCAGCTTATTCATATAACTTTTAGACATGACTCATGTCTCATAACCCACAGAAACTAACCAATGGTACTAGCATCTTTTCAAATCAGGTTTGTGCATTAAACCTTGTGTCACACAAAGCAATATGTGCTTACTTAACCCAATCATTAGTGGAGAAACATTGCTTAAAATGCTTTAAAATGTTTTAATTATTCCATAATCGATACACAGACACCTTAGTATAAACTCTGGTACCTTTATGACTCTGAATCTAATATGTCAAATTTCCCTATTGGAAGATTAAGCCATATTGAATAACAACAAGGATTCAAGATTTCTATCCAATCTGCCAATCTGAACTTGAAAGTTGGAGGTGCTTAGTCTTCCACGAAGAACAGGATGAATGTATTGCATGAGCACTGAGTACTTGTTAGGAGGTCAAAGCTAAAGTGTGATATTTGTCATGTGTGTTTCTGTCTCACCACAGTCACTTGCTCGGTGCGCCGGAAGGTCCAGGTGAAGCTGATGGTGCTGTTGCTCTGGATCAGGTAGGAGTATGACTGTTTCCTGTTGCTGCCGCTCCACTTCTCCACCACATCATTATTCCACTTATTGTAACCCTGAAAAGAAATACAACCACATCAGATATACATATTAATGTCAATTGGAAATCTTTTATGCCAGGATCAAATCCAGAAGCAAATGTGTGACTTCATGTGATTATTTCCCCTCACCGCCAGGAAGTAAAGTTTGCAGACAGCAGTACATTGGGTCTCAAAAACAAAAGTGATCTGGGAGAGTTCACTCCTTTCACTGTCTTTGGCCATAGACTGAGGTAGCCTGTGGAGACATATGATATGAAACTTCTCCTGTACTGTTAAAGTTATACCATCACTTTAATATGAAATTCTTTTTTAGAAATATGATGATTCTTTCACCTGTATCCAGGGACATGCAGTGAGAGCATCAGGTAGTCTGTGTCCTGATCCCCGGGGGCGGTATAGATGTACTCCCCAGCTACCTCCCAAGCTGTCATGACAAATAACAACAACAGTAACACTCCTATACCAGCAGTACACACAAAGGTACTGGCCAAATTACAATCATTTATTCTGTTACTTCTCAAAACATACTTATGAATAAGGTGTAAAGCAAGTTAGAATGGCCAAGGCTGTTTTGTGTGTTAACTTGGAAGCTATCATATTGTTCACTACTTCTCTCAATCTCCTACATCAGGGATCCCCAACTGGCAGCCCATGGGCCAAATGTGGCCCGCAGGTCCTATCAATCAGGCCCTCAGATGACTTCTCCAAAAATTAAAAAAAAATAAAATAAAATAAAAAAAATTTTAAAAATCTTGTAATATATCACATTTATCTCGGGATTGCATAGTCATAAAATGTCATGCTTGGGCTCACTTTGTTCAGGAGAAGCTAAGCTTTCTATAGATATTTGTATATTGTCAATTTTATTGAGAAATGGCGATTATAAAACATCGTGAACACTACATAGGGATGAGCACACGGTCTCCAGTCTGTCAGTGGAATATTAAGCACATATTATGCATGAGGAACGCATGCCTATTGTCATGGCTACGTAAAAGCTGATAGGACCACTGACCCATCAATCAACAATCAATCAATAGCTTGGCACGCTTAACATAATTTGGCCCTTGGGGAAAACTAGTTGGGGAGCCCTGTCCTACATCCTAATCTTAAATATTACTTCTTCTGAGTTTTGGGGGTTTCCTCTGTTTAATCTGGAAAATACAGTACTTTGTTCTTTTTTGTTTTGAAAAGTAAGTCAACACATACTCAGTCAGATGCTATGATGTTGACCCTAATATTTCAGTGAGGTGTCTCACCTGTGCTTTGGTCGGAGTCACCATACTCTAAACGGAAGATGGAGCTCTGCATGTTGCTCGGCATTGTGTTCCACCATTTGTATTCAAAACCCACCACCGGTTCTGTGCCAACGGGGCATTTGGAGCAGACTGTTGACAAATGATGTGTTAGTATGCCAAAGTGCTTGCCAATCAATACACCAATATTCACCATAATGAGACCATTATCACTCAAGATTTGCTAATCAACAAGACATGATCATCCAATTAGTTAAGTTGCCCTAAAGCATGCATTTATACTGTATATTCCTGAAGATGGAGTAAATGTGTACTGATTCTGCACCTGTTCCGTTTGAGTAGAAACCGTCAGCGCAGAGTTCACAGGCAGAGGAGTTAGTGATGAAGAATCCAGGGTTACATGGTGGACAAGTTTGTTTGTTCCCTGAAGCAGGCAGCTTCACCGCTCCTTCAACATTCTCGCTGCAAATCTTCGGCTCGATCCATTTGTACATAAGCTGTGTCTGAGAGACACAGCAAAGCCGAAATGAACACACAAAAGGATCTGCTTAGAGAAACAGCCCAGACAAATGACGTCTACGGAACTTAATAATTACACCAGATGGTTGCAGCTGCAATAGGCTAAATTATGCTTAAAGGACCACACTGGTGATTTTGCATATTTGAGCCCAATAATTATAATATGTATATACAATACATTACTGCCAACCATTTTCCAAAGCAGACTACAGGAGCAAAAAACACAATAAAAAAATTCTACCTTCCAGATTGGCATTGGTTTCAGCTATAAAAATCAACTTGTAGAGACTTGAAACATGTTTGAGATAATCCAAAAAAGCAAACAAAATAATTATTAAAATTATTAATTTTCGTGTTTCAATGTGAACAACATGGAACTACACAAAAGAAAATGTATGTCTCTGCCAGGGAATATAGTTCCAGGAGAAGACTGTTTTTACCAAGAAATTGGTTAGGGTTAGGGTTAGCTGGCATAATACTGAATTTTAAAGTGGGTGTATTACCTGAATTTTTGATTTTCAAAGATTAGGTGATTCAGCAAAATAACACAAAAACTAAAATATGATTTTATGTTTTGAAAATGGTTGGCAGTAACAGGTATGCGGGTAGTATTTATTACGTTGGCCATTTAACAGGAGTTTGTAAAGTAAAAATCACTCCTGAACTTGCATGCACAGTGCACGCTTCCTCTTTACATGTCATGTCTTTTCCTACAGTACCTTTCCCTCAGAGTCACATGGAGTGTGGGTGTAGAAGTAGTCACTGTTTGTACAAGCAGGTCTCGGTTTACAGCTCCCTGAACCAGCCTCTGGAAAACAGAAACCAAGCGATCAGGGAGAAGTCAAAACACACAGCTCACATTAAGATCTACTGATAAGACGAGCCTTGCACATCAAACTTGTATTTGCATGTAGATTTCCTTGCCTGTGTGCGGTGACATGTAAATGTGTGATTACTATACTCCTTCTATACTACGTATCCACAAGAATGAGTTAAAAAAAAAACAACTCAATTCTTTAATTTCTAATTAGAAATGCAAGCATACACACCTGCATATTTTTCTTTTTCACACTGTTGGCACACGGTGGCGCCCTTGTTGGAGTAGCTATCAGCAGGGCAGGGGGCACAGCGAGCAGAGCCTTGCTTTACACTGTGTGTGCCGGGCTTACAATGGAAACACTCTGATGTATAGGCCACCCCTGAAAAAAAGACAGTCAATGTGCAGTCATTAACAGAAAACACAAGATGAGGAGTGAATGAAAGCAAACATACTGT
The DNA here is from genome assembly GCA_014773175.1 of Lucifuga dentata. NCBI lineage: Eukaryota > Metazoa > Chordata > Actinopteri > Ophidiiformes > Bythitidae > Lucifuga > Lucifuga dentata. The sequence goes on along the minus strand of VXCM01002801.1, from coordinate 13,975 downwards.
GACCTATAATTGATGCAGTATAACAAGCATGAGGAAGAAAGAACACAACAGACAACTGTTTACCTGAAATGGCAACGTTTTTTAGCAGCACAGGTTTGACAGCACCACCTTGCACATCATACATAGTCGTTCTCCAATACAACAAGTTGGTGCCTTTGTTCAACTCAACCTGTTAGAGCAAAATTAAAAATTCAAGGGGCAGAGAAAAAATAAGATATTCACACATCTGGAGTTGCAAATAAATAGTTATCCAGATTTTGTGCAAAAACTACACTACACTACAAACCCTGTACTTGCTCCAGTCACGCTCAGAGATCTTCATCCATCGGCTTTCAGAGTCTGTAGACTGGCACTGGTCATTCTGAACCTGACGGACAGAAACGAGTCAAGAGGATTCACCAAATAATTCCTCTAAAAATCAACCATCTCTGTAGACAGCAGATTAAAAAGGCTTACATAGAACTCAAAGTAGATGCTGCTGTCAGGGTATAAATAATCAAAGGACACAGTTCCAGGTTTCTTCAGGTTCACAGCGTAAGACAGCGTTGAAGTGCATTCATCTGTGTTTGAAGCTATGTAATCCCCCTTTGGCACCCAGGTGGAGCTGGAAAAACATCAGCAGCAGATAACTAGCTGTTTCTGAATTATGTATGAATCTTAATTTGACTTGAGGGAAAAGTGAAAAAAAAAGCATTATTTAAAAATGCATTAGGAATATACTAACTTAAAGCAGTTGATGTGGGCATCCCCACCATTGGTGTCCATCCCATGAGTGACAAAACCTGGCGGCAGGCTGTCCCACTCATCAAAGGCCACGCCGGTCCCTAGAGAATATGTACCCGCCGCACATTTCTGGCACTGCTGTGACCGCATGTCAAGGAACTCACCTTCACTACACGAAAAAGCTACAAGAGGAAGAGAACAAAGATATGATTCACTCAATCAACAATATTAATGACACTGATGAAATGTGTGGAAATGATGTAAGAGTGGAACACCCACTGCACTGAGTTCCCTTGACTGGATCTGGGAGGCCTGTGCATATGTCGGCTTTGTTGGGAACGGCCACTCTCCATCGTGACCCAAGTACGTCACACTCTGTGTACTCAAAGTGATAATCTGACTGCAGGGAGAAAACACAGGTGGAAGTTTCACACAGGGATAAAAACACACTCGCTAAAACGGCATCTCAAACGCTATCACGTAAATCCATCACGGCTATATAATCATCTGTGTCTCAGCAGGACTTGACCTTGAGCTATTCTGTTAATGATTTGATATGTTTAGCATGATTATTATTTTTCAAGCTGTATGATGACCAATGAAGGCTGATTACTGAGTTTAATAAACAATAACTCTCAACAACTATGTCAGAAAATAAAGACTAAATGTTGATACATGAACATGAAATCAGAATGCATGAGACAAGGAAATACACTCACTGGCTTTCATCAAGAAAGAGGTCGCTGGATTATTTTATACCTCTGGAATTGTCACAAAACCAGGCCAGCCTCCTTTCCAAATAAACCCTGAGGCTAATATTTGCTCAAGAGGCTGTCTCACCTGTTGTCTTAATCTAACTCTCCAAGGATGTGCTGCAACTCTGCACCCACCTAGACTCCCTCCAGGGTTTATTTACTGTACTTAGTCAAGAAATGCTGAATAGTCCAACCCTTTTGCAAACATTTAATTTTAATTTTGCTGCAGGACATTGTCATTAAATGGAGGCAGAAGGAGCTTTTGCTGTAGTTTTTTTTTTCTTTTTTTTTTTTTTTTTNTTTTTTTTTTTTTTTTTTGTGCTGCCCATTCAGATACTGGCAGCAGGAGATTGACAAATATCATCCCACTCATAATCATTTAATTTGGGATGCAACATTGTAATTTTAAATCTTGTCTTTTTCTTTTTAAGCTTTCTGAGGTAAGTCATGGTAGTCTTAAGCTTTGTCATTGGTCAACAGAGGGCTGTACTCCAAGAAGGTCACTTTGCAGACTAAACCAAACCCACACACCGCCATGTGGGATTAATAGTTAACAGAAGCACAGCAGCGGTGAATAATCCTGAGGGTTTGTGTTTTCCATTAGAGTTGCTACATTAGCTGTGGTCAGGGTATCAGATGAACATCGGTCTGGATGGGAGGATTTGATGTAAAAATGCATCAAACTGGGGATGTGCAGAGGCTTAATAGCCTCCTTTAAACAAACATGAGGAAACCAAGGCAACAGGACATCATGGTCTCATGGTCATCATGTGCCTCATGGCCAACTGACTGGTAGTGGCAACAAGCTCACCTGATAAAATGGCTTCCACATATTCCTCACCTAAATCAGACTCTGTTAACCTGAAATGAAACTGAACCAGATTCTTCTACTAACATGTCTCTAATAATTGTCACATCTCTCTGCCATATAGACCTTGTGGCAGCTTTCAGAGTATGCTGATTTAAAAAAAACAAAAAAAAGCATTTGAATATCATCAAATAGTGCTTTTGTTAAGCAAGAACTCAGATATAACAGAGGTTCAAGGAAGAGTAAAGCAGTCAATGATTCAAATGGAGTTTCTGGAAAAACATAAGCATACTATGTAGCCATCAACATTTAAATGACTGAAATAAATGCGACTCAGATGTATGCTACACATTGAAACATATGTTCATTTTTCCTCACAGAAAATATGTGAGGAAGAAAAGGTTTTAATAAGTCTCTGTAAAATGAATTCTAGTCAGTGTGAAGTCATTGTTCATAAAGATTTTCTTAAAAATATATGTTCTGATTTGGGTTTTAAGCCATTTTAGTCATGTTTCAGTTAAAGACTAGAGTTATGCATAACAAAACTGTTAGGCATACAGTATGTGTCACTGGTAAAGCTGTTTCAGAAGCTTTGATCTCTTTTCTAATGTAGTCTGAAATGCATTAATCATCATTTAGGCCCACATGTTCATAAGAATAATTTCCACACAGCTGATCCTTGCTTTCACAAATCTCACTTTTCCAGTATATATTTGACATTTTGATGGATTATGAATTGAATTTCTTTCTAAACATGCTCATAATTGCTCCTATACAGCTAAAATTTACATTTCTGAGAGCAGGAATGATTTTGAAAATCATTCTCCATATCTAAGAGTACAGTAAGTAAGTAAGTATCTATACATGGGTTTTTAATAATAAAAATATAACCGTGATGCCCTTACCTCTTTGCACATGGGTAGATCCGCATAGGTTTGAGCAAAAAGCAGCCACAGTAAGCAATGGCACAGGTGGAGCAGGCCTCCCTGCATCATGTCCCTCCAGCACATTATAATGTGATGTAGGAGCAGAGGTGACCTGCACCCAAAGGTGCTACTCCGTGTGACTACTGGGCGTGGCTTCAGAGATCAGTGAATAAATACAGCATGGTGTCTGTATTTGCTCATCACTTAACACCTGACAAAGGCTTATTTGTATTTTAACTGCCTTCTGTTGTGGTGTTATTTGTTAAAGGCAAAAAAATAAATTATTTCTCTCCAAAAGAAAGCTAGACATGAGGGGAAAAAGCTTTTCACAACTATTTCATTACTACCTAAAGCTGAGCTACACATAACCAGGATCAGGATCTCTCAAGCTTTTTTGTGACTGTTGCAACTATGGTTGTGCTGTTCTCCTGATGTTTTGATAAGTCCTAATAAATGTTATTTTGCCAATTTCTAGTAAATTTCTTTTTACTAAAATAACGTGTTATTGGTTTGTGTGTTTATATTTAGTTTACTGACACTGTTATTAATTAGGCAAATCTACCTGTGGGGCTCACAGCCGTTAAAATGCTGGAAATCTACGTTTTTCCATCCACAACAGGAAATACTATTTTATTCATAGCAACTTTTCATGATGAAGCCACTGAGGAAACCAAAATTTCAATATCAGCAAAATTACACTGTTCAGTTGTGTTTTCATTCATATAACACGTGCCTTTAGGGAAAACTTTTTAATTTCCTGTTTTGTACGTTTTAATATCTAATAAGCTTGTTTATAAGAACTTTAAAACAGCTCTGTTTTAATATGTGCGTGTTTTCATCTAATGGTTTGAAATCTTGATGATGCCATGATGACAGAAGGAAACGGTTGGTCAATAATCACTTATTTTGAAAAAAACTTTATTTTGAAAGGCTTTACCGGAAGTTATTTGTATCTTAGCAACCGGGTTGTTAACATTCAGAGCTTCGTTCCACCACATTAACAAGACAAAAATAAAACTTAAATCAAAAAAAAAAAAAGAAAATTAAAATAAATAAATACATAAAAAAATGTCAAACCGTGATCCTTTCAGCTTCCCGAAGTTTGAGAATTGCTTTACTCTGGGCGGTTTTAAACCGGAGCTGGTAAGACTTACTTTGAAAATCTGACTTTGTTTTGCTGTTAATAATCTAGCATTTGTGTGACGTGCATGGCCTGTATTTACTGTAGTACACCACATTTACTTTGACATTGGAAAGACATTTTTCTTTAAGCGAGCTGCTATATTCACCAGTTTCCTATTGGAATTTGATCCCCGGTGTGCAGTTTAGTCATGTTCAACCTATTCGCATACAGAGAATATTTTACATTTCTACCAAAAATTCGAAGTTAAAGTTTCTGTTTATTTGCTCTATTTCATTTCACAAATGTGTATTATATTTCACTCTATGTTTTATTTTAGTTGTGTCCCTTATAATCTTCCATAGTTATGTAGAAGAATTGAAATGAATACACACTGCCCTCTATAGGCGATATCACTTTTAATGTGGATATAAAAACTGCAATAAAATCAAATAATAATAAAAAGCTACATCAATACCACAAGTGCAGAGCCAGAAAAATCTACATTTCATTCCCAAACATATTATCAACTTTGGAAAATTGCTGTCTTTAATTCATCAGCCTCTTAAACTATATCTTAAGGTGACCCTAACAATGAAATTAACCCATGAAGAGAGAAGTGAACAGGTAAGAGTAAAGGAGACAGAGACAAGGTGATGAAAAGTAAAGGTGATCAGGGAAGGAGACAAGACGTCAATAAGGAGACAAAGAAGAAAGGAAAGATGACAAATACAGAATGGGCTTTACTTTGCACCTACAGTGCTGTAATTTTTTAAAAGAAACTGCTTACAATTTCTTCTTTTTGGATGAGCAGAAAAAAGCATATGATAAACCGACTCACATCGCCCAGACTGAGAAACCCTGGAGTCACCTTCATGACAGAGCAACTTTGTCCAGCACCCGGAGGAGTGCCACCCATCATGAGGAGCAGGTAAACTCCAAGGAACATGATTTTATGAGTTTATGAAACCAGAGCAACATTTTAAGGCAATGCACTTCTTCTTCTTCTTCTTCTCAGGCTCCAAAAGACAGCCTTGATTTACACCTAAACTCAGTCTACAATCACCAAAAGGACTTGTTCCAGGGCAAAAACGAGATTTTATACCAGAAGGAGACAGTCTCTGAGGATCACAGGTGTGTCTTTGGGTTCATCATATAAACTTCACAAACCTGCAGCTACATTGTACTGGTGGTGGCTTCAACCATATCAATTCATCACTTGTCATCAATTTACAGGACAGTGGAAAACTCAGAGCAGCAAGAGGACCAAGAAAACGAACAAGACATCAGAGTGTGGGTTGACTCACAGAGGCGCTCCATTTTCAGCATTAATAAATGCTGATGCCAGCTGTTAATTATATAACCTGAGACATTTTTATTGTCATGTACCTGCTGGATACAGTCAGCAGTACATGTCCATAAGGGGTCTTACAGTTTGTGTTTTTAGCTTGTATGTAACCTATGCAGTTTTTAAAAGTTGTTGAATGACCAAAATTTAAAAAAAAAAAAAAAAAAAAAGTACAATAAATGTCTTTTTTTTTTATTTGTACTGGTGTATGATCAAAATAACTTTGTTTTGCATAAAGCGCTTGCCACTTTCTACATTTCTGTTCACATCCATTTTCTGCAAAATAACATTTAAACATACCGTATTCTGTGCTCAAGAAGCAATCAAGCATAGCTTAGCAGGTCTAACATATTTTGATGTGTTATAAATTGCAAGAAACAAATGTAACAGAATATTTTATTAACATATAAGTATGCATGGCCATATGGAAAGAGATTAAATGCTTGTACACATTTTGTGTTACCAAAACAGTTAACATCTTGTTCCAAAACGTGGAAACAAGGAAAGAACGAACATGGTCATTCAGACTTCTATTCTTGGCAACATACATGTATGTTATGAATGTACTTGAGAAAAAAAATACAAGAAAAAAGAAAAAGATTAATAAATGAATGTCCTTTGTCATCTGAACGTGACTTAAAAAAACTTAAGAACCACAGCAAGGAACAGAGCTGCTGGTCTTTCAATATAAACTCAGAGAATTGAAACATTTCTGAAAAATTTAAAACATTTCTGTTTAAAAAATATACATATATCCTACCAGAAATAAAGCTGCTAAATATAAACCCTCCATCATAACTGATAAACATCAGTTGTAATAAACATTTAGAGCTGGAACTGGACTGAAGGTGGGAATGCTGAGCTAGGCCAGTGACTGCATCGTGCCCTGGCTTCTTTGGCTGCGGCGTCCAACGAAAGCTCTCTCCTCCCACTGCTTGGGGGAGAGCATGTGGCTGCCATTATGGACACACAGGATGGTCATCTGCTCAGCGTACTTAAGATTCTGCAGAAGCTGTGAAGCAGGAGAAGAGAAACAAAACATTACGGCAAACAGAAGAGCACAGAAATATTGAATCTGTAGCATATGTGCACACACGCGGCCTTGATCTCTGGCCCTACTTGAACGTTCGACTCTTACGAGGTACAAACACTCACTTTGGGTGTGATGAAGAAATACTGGGACGTTGTTTCTTTGCATGCTGTGCGGACCACAATGTCAAAAACTCGTCTCTCATTTACAGGATCCATTCCCTGCCAAGAAGAGACAAATGAGCTCAGCTGTGACTGCTGTTTCATTCGCGCTTGTGTGCATATAAGAGGGTGTCATGGTGGAAAGTGTAATATTTAAGCAAGTTACAATACTGACACGAGGACATGAGATGTGTAAGACTTGTGATGTAACTGTGATAATGCCTAACATGTACCACATAATAAGGCTTGAATTACTTGTACTATTAAACTTTACGAATACTCATCCTATTCTTTGTTCATCTTGGCATTAATTATACAAGCTTCAACTCATGAGCAAGTATGCTAAATCTGTTGTGTGTGTGTGTGTGTGTGTTTTACCTGATTGATTTCATCCACCACTCTGAAGGGACAGCGGTTGAGTTCCTGCAGGGCCATGAGGTAAAGCATGGTGGAGACGCTGCGCTCCCCTCCGCTCTGGTGATACGCCGTCAGCTCGTGCAGCTGAGTGCTGCTGTGGAACTTAACCCGAATGCGGATCCCGTACTTATCGTACTCCTCCTACGTCACCAAGTCAGGTTTTGGTGAATTGTTTCACACAATTTGTGTTATGAATGTTGAGTAATTACTAAAATGTGAAAATAAAATATAATTGAAAACTGCAATCTCAGAGAGGTGAAGGGAACGTTAGCAACAGTTAAATCTTTAACTAAATTCATATATTACTATTTACCGGTATTTATTTATTTTTTAATAAACTGGTAGTTGAACTATTATGAATGAATTTAGAAACAAAACTCATATGAGGTTACATGAACAAAGGTCCACATCCTTTGGCCATCAGCTGAATGTGCGTGTGTGTGTTATAGACATACCTCATTCTCATAGTGCAGATCAACCTCTCCAGCACAATCCATGGAGCGGAAGAAATAACTGAACTTGTCATTGATTTGATCCACCAGCTGCTTCAGAGGATTCAGCCAGCGTTGCTTAGCCTGTGAGACACAGACAGACAGACAGACAGACACACACACACACACACACACACACACACACACACACACCAAGGTCATTATACACAAACAAGGCACTCCAAGAGTGCGTCACTGCTAAGGCCAACAAAACAAATGAACTACCTTGCTAAATTTTATTGAAATCGATTGACCCATTAGCTTCGCTTTTACAAGCTGATAACATCTTCTGGATCCAAAATACGGTGTGGGTCACCTCCAAAATTTAGTCCCTTCTTCCTCTCGATGTTATCTATCTGTTCCCCAAATTTCATCCAAATCTGTCTGCAACTTTTTGAGATATTATGCTAACAAAGACAAACCAATAAATGCCAGTGATGGTATAATGTCCTAAGAAGAAGAAGAAGAAGAAGAAGAAGAAGAAGAAGATTTTTTTATTTTTTTTAAACAAATGGCAGAGGAAGCAGTGTATAAAGATGCTGATGTACCTCTGTTATGTTCTGCCTGTAAGCATTCAGGGATTTGCTCTTTTCTTCCAGCTCTTTCTCCAGGTTCTTGATCTCCTGCTCTCTCCTTTCAAACTCCTCAACAACCTTTGATTCACAGAGGAGAGTAAAGCAGACAAGTTGACCAATTGCACTAAAGGGAAAAGCCTTTTCCCTTTAGTGCAATTGTATGTTGTATAATAGCACTCCTCAGTATAAAATAACAACTGTCACAAATGCAATAAATTTCTGTTTCATATTTTAAAACTAGGACTTTATTCACATACATTTTCAGGACTGCGGGCCCTGATGGTTCTGAGTTGGAGAAATTTTGACATTTTTTTAAAGTGTAGAAAAGAATCGGGTGAAAATGTTAATGTCAAATATCTGAGAATAATCTATGAATTTTACTCAGAATTCAGAGATTATTCTCAGACATTAGATACATGCTCTTACATTTTCACTGAGCCCAGTGAAGCATTCTGCCCTTGACCGCTCCTCATTCAGCAGGGTATCGAGCTCATCCAGTGTGTCAGGCAGCTTACTGAAAGCCTGCAATAAAAAAAAAGTCTAATTTCATATATAGTTAACCAATAATAATGGTCAGTTTGTCATGAGCTAAAAATGAAGGCGACAGAAAACGACTAATTAAGGGCTAAAATGAGAGAGAAAACTTTTGAAACTCCTCTTTGTAAATTCCTCCACACTAAAAATACTATTTGTAATTTGGGAGGGTGACAGATTCTTGGTAGTGAGTGTATAAAGATTACTTACGCTTGGTACTTTAGCCAAAAAGGTTAATTTAGGTATGACTTCATGTAAACCAAAGCAGTAACAGAACAAAACACAGCAAAACAGAACAAAAACAGCAATCAGACCACAACACAAATTCCACCCCACAGAGAGCAATACAGAAAAATATCATTAGAACATCATGAGAACCCGATATACAGTAACATAAATTAATCAACACTGACCGTGTGCAGGTCTGTGGGTAAGGATCCTTCAGGATCCATCCTACAGATCTCCATTGCCCTCTTTAACAGGCCTCTGCATTGTTCTTTCAGCTGGTTCTTCCTGAGCTCCAGCCGGCTGCATACTTTCTGCAACGACACACGGAGAGTTAGCGTAAATCTGTGAAACAGAGCGAGAATTTGGTCAAGAAAACATGAACATCTTTAAGATGCTGTATTTATAAATGTGAAATGTAAATAATCCCAGTGTGCAAAGTCTATTTGCTGCTGAGGACTTCTTATCAGGCCCTGAGACGCTCCAGCAGGATGTGATTGGTGATAAAATGTGTTCTGTTCTGTACATAAAATCCATACACACTACAGTCAGAAGTTTGAGGCCACCCCACCCCCAGATTAAAAAAAAAAAAAAAAAAAANAAAAAAAAAAAAAAATCATCAGTACACTGTTTGTTTTACAATTTATTGCACAGGAAATGACAAAAATCCATAAAATAAATGACAAATTTGTCAATAAAAGCACTTTGAAGTCATTTCAGGCTCAGACTTTGGTTTCACCAAAGTAACTCCCTCTGGCCTTAATAACTGCCGCACAAATTCTAGGCATGCGCTGCAGTAATTTTTGGAAGTCGGTTCTTGGCAATGATTCCCAAGCACTTTTCAAGGACTCCAACAGCTCTTTTTCATTGCCTGGGTGTTTGCTCCGAACTTGCCTATCAAGCTCACCCCATGCCAGTTCGATGGGAGAAAGATCTGGAGACTGGGGAGGCCAAGTCATAATTCTCAAAACCTTTTGCTTCTCTTTTGAATGGATGTAATTTTGGCAGAATTTTGATGAATCTTTTGGATCATTCTCCTGTTGAAGAATGAAATTTTGATCAATAATTTGTAAACCAGATGCAATCGCATGTCTTTGAAGGATGGAATGGGTTAGGGTTTCTATCTGAGCTCTCTGTCCAATGGTTAGTTGTGTTTTTTTTAGCTATTTAGATCCCCAAAACTTATCACAAACTATAAATTTGCAGTCCTCAATATGAAGTTCAGAAAATGCAGAGCAATAGCATGAGCAGACTGTGTAGCAAGTTAATCCCAAAATGATCTGGGAGAAGGGAGCAGGCTATTGAATAGAATGTTCAAACACATCAGCAAGGGAGTTGGAACACAACTGGAGTGCCAGTGCACTAATACAGACTGAGCATGCCTTCATTAAAAATCATTTCTTAAGACACAGTGGCTACATAATATGCTCTTGTTGACAAATTCTTCTTGAAAACTAATTAGTTACATTTATTTCCTGTGCAATAAATTGTGAAACAAACAGTGTATTGATGATTTTATTTTTCTTTTAAATCTTGGGGTGACCTCAAACTTCTAGCCTGTAGTGTAAATATGTCTATGAATGACTTACATCGACGGTCTTGAGTTCAGTAGCACCTTCTCTACAGTCATGCTCCAGCTTGGTCTTCTCAGCGGTCAGCCCCACAGTCTCCAGAGCCAAGTACACCTTCTCCATCGTCAGCTTTGCTCTCAGCTACAAGTGGACGAAGAGGGGAAAAAAAAGAATAAAGGGCAAAAAAAAAAAAAANAAAAAAAAAAAAAAAGAGTCAAAGAAAGACAAAGACCACAAGGCCAGGTTTTCACTTTACAGCACAACACTAATTTTAACTAATAAATTTAATAACTTAAAAAAAAAAATTATGACCATAATAATAGTCATTATTATGAGAAATAAAAATCCAGAAAAGAATCCAGAAAAACAAAAGGCGATAAGACAGCATTCAAATTCACAACTTTAAAGAATCCTGCCACAACTATCAAATGCACTGCAGTCATATAAAGGCACTGGTTGGTGATTCACCTTACCTTCATTTGGGACATGAACCCAGTGACTATGGCTACTTTCTGCAAATTGACAGCTTCAGTTTTCTTTTTAGTTTCCTCTTCTATGTTCTTCAGGTCAATACAACTTTGCTCCATCTGCCTCAGACTAAAGGCGTGGAAAGAGGGAGTTAGCAACAATTTGCACATAATACATAGGAAAACTTTGGTTCTACTTCTGTGTCCATGAGATTTTTGATTTTGGAAGTCAGACAAACCTGTCCTGTTTGGTGCTTATTTTCTGCTCCAGTTGTCTCTTTTTACCCTTGAGTTCAGAAAGACGCTTTTTCTCCGCCCGCAAATCATTGTCGCGGCGATCCAGCGAGGCGGCCTGCTGCTGCAAGGCTTTCATCTGTTCTTCAATGTCCTGTAACTTCACCTCGCATGCCTGGATGATAACAAAATTCCAAACTTCAAACTTACTTCAGCTCCAAATTTGTTCCCGTGAAATGTCTTGAAAAATAATTCCATACATTTCAGAAACTTTTTGTACACACGTCTCTCACCTTCACTTGCTGCTCCACCTGCCGCTTCTCTTCAGCATCCACAACAATGGTGAGATACTGGGAAGCGGGAAGCGCAGAGTTGCTGGTGCTGATCTTGTTGGAGTAACTGGATCTCTTCACCGTGTATCTCTCCTCTGTCGTGTACAACACCCTGATGTCAGGCTCCTCAATCACCTGTAAGGAAAAAAAAAATTAAAACAAAACACCCAGGATGGCACGCGTCTTTTCAAGTTATGATGCGATGTGAAACTAAGAACTCCTGACAGTTTCTCATTATGACCTCTTCCCAGTTTTAGCGCTCCAACTCAAAAAACATGAGGACAGAAACATGGATGAAATACAACGTGAAAGGTGGAAGGAACCAAAATTATTTCATGGTCGAATACAACGTCATTAAGTTAAATGTGCAATCAATCAAACTAGGCAAATTAAATTATAAACTGATAAACAAGCAACTGATTTAATTTATTTGAAGTCACGTTAGAGAATGGGGTGATGAGTTATTTCATTAAACTTTTTTCTGAAGATTCTGTAAGTCCCCAGTGCTACATTTAAATATGTACAAGGACAGTTAGAACACTTTAAAGGCCCATACCACCAATTTTACGTTTCAACGTAGTACATTCAATTTTCATACACGTAAGGATACTGACAATCATTTCCCAAAGAATGGTGAGTTAAATTTTTTTTTCCTACAGTACTTTCCAGACCGCCATTGGTTTCAGTTCATTTTATTAAAATCAACTTGTTGAGACTTCAAACGTTCTTGGGATAGGTAATCCATCTTTGTGAACAAGATGTGTATTCAGGTTTTTTTAGAAGTTACATAATTTTAGTGTTTACACGCAATAAGAAGCATGTGAAAGTGAATTGTGGTGGAAATTCTTATTAATAAAGGCTCAACAAAGATCTGTCTTTGTGTAAGTTTATTTCAGCTTCTGCAGAAGGATTCAAATAACGATCAGTGATCATCACAGCAATGAACAAACACGCGCTCTTGTGCTCGCGCCAGAGAGCAGTAAAGGTGGGGCTGCTCCATCATAACACAGGTGAAGGAGGTTATTAGCTTAACTGTAGCTGTTTACATTCTTGGGGCACCTTGACCGCTGACTCCCTCTTTCATGAGTTTCAAAGAAACCACAGCAGCATAACTGGAAGAAACCGGTTCTACAGTCAGGCTGAATCTACCCAGGAACAGAAAAGGTCATTACAAGTGCAAACAGGGTTATATGGAGGCATGATACTGTATTTTCCACTACAGAATGTATGTCTCCACTGGGGAATATAGTCCCAATAGAAGACCTACATTTATCAAAAAATTTAAACGACTGTGACTTCATAATTTTGCATAACTATTAGTAGGCGAAACATCGATTTTTAAAGTGGGTGTATCGCTTGAATATTTGATTTTGAAAGATTAAGAGGTTTTGCAACATATCAGGAAAGCTGAAATACAGTTTATCCTTTAGGAAATAATTGTCAGTAACCTTACCTGTATGAAAATTTAATATATTAGGCTCAAACATGCAAAATGGCTGGTATGGTCCTTTAACAGATGGCACCAACTTACTTATCTCACTGTGATATTCAACCTCTCCAACCCCATCCAAGCGACATTTCTATATTTTTTCATTCATGTATTCACTTCCCTAATTTTCTGTTGTTCTCTATTTTGCGAACTTTGAAGAAAGTGAGAAGAAAAACGCACCGTTTTAATCATGGCTTTTGTCTTATTGGTTCCCACGGGGACTTCGTAGACTCTGTACTGATGACAGAGGTAACTCATCACCTCATCAGGTGCGTCAAACATCTCACGTAGGTAGGAGAAGAAGCCGAAGTGTCTGCAAATAATTCCAAGACTTTTTAAAAAATAATCTTTTACAAGAGGGTAATTTATGTAGACAATAATTACACAGAAAGTACAATAATAAAGTGATGAAAAGGTTTACAAAAGTGAAAGAAGAGGAAGAAAAGTAGAAAAAGAAAGAAAGTTGTCAATGAAGATTTATTTTTTATGTTTAAATCTCAATTAAAAAAAAAAATGCACCTGTGCCTTTAAGTTATTCAAGCAAATGAATAAATTATCTCACCTCAAGGACTCGATCTTTCGGGATGGACGCCAGTGAGAACATGACTCCTCCGGAGCAGAGATGGAGTTCACCCTCAAGTTCAACTTGTCACGGACCTAAACATCAAGACATCAAAGGAAATTATGATGAATTATTATAAGGAGATTATGTAGATGTGGCATTGGAGGAACGCCTGCATTATCTTGGACTGCTGCGCCGGGAGGACCC
>VXCM01002800.1:0-65197 GCA_014773175.1 Lucifuga dentata | reverse complement strand
TGGAGGCAGATGATTCGCTGTGGTGACCCCTGAAGGGAAAGCTGAAAGGAAAAGAAGAAGAAGAAGCAGCTGATATGGAGGTAAAACATAAAACATTTATAATATGTATTATATATTGTCATGATAACATAAAATTCAGGGTAAACACTGAAAAGGATGTTACATGTTCTGTTGGTTATTACTGGGGATTATAATATGCAGGGCATTTGTTCCTGTGTGTGTGTTTGTGTGTGTGTTGCTGTACTAAAGGATATTTGGAAAAGCTGCAGCTTGATTGCAGCTATTTTTAATCCAAACTCGTGTTAGATTGCAGATAAAAGCTTCACTCAGCAGCAGATCTGTTATCATATGCAGCACATGTTCCTTCAGACAATGAGACATTCTGATGCATTGTGGGAAATGACCATAGTCCTCATGAAAGAAAGAGACAAACGGCTTAGAACGAGCAGACATTTAGCGAAACCCTCTTTAGAAAAAAACACTTCCATATGCTTGGATCTACTTTACAAACTGGTTTTATTCGTTTCTGAATTATATGAGGATCTAAGCAGTCTTTGTCTTTCTGATTCTCTTTTTTAAATAAGATAGAAACCAACTGATGCTGGATTTTTTGAGGACTATACTAATAAAGAGGAAAATCTAATAACAAAATTGCAAGAAGCAAGAATACCTTTAATTTGATTATTAAGATATTAAACCCATTTTTTTTATTTTGTATTTATTTTTTGTTTTATGGGGTTTTTTTTTTAATTATTAATAGCAGAAGTAGATGAGTGAATATTCAAGATGCAAATATTGGAAGATAATATCATCTCACTGATATATCGGTCAGGCTCTGGTATTATCAGGTTTAGTACGATTTTTGTTTAAAGTTAGTGAAGTTATGTAGAAATCTCTGGACAATTCACGTTGCATTCATTATGTTGTGTGCATAGCAGGGTGCAAAAGTCTGAGACCACTGTGAAAGTGCTTCTATTTTGCATTCTTTTTGAATTTAATCCAAGTTTTTTCATTACGAATTTTAATATCATCTTAACAATTAGAGTGAAAAGTTGAATCTTTGAAAAATGTCCATGAATGTCAGAATTTCTTTGTATTTGGTACGAATGTCAGAATATCTTAGTATGTGGTATGAATGTCAGCCTTTAGCTTTAAAGCCTTTAGCTTTAATGACAGCATCATGGACTCCACGTCTGTAAAAACCTGATGAGCCAAGTTATCCCAGCATGATGTCACAATGTTAAAAAGAGCTTCTTGATGTCAGACTTTCTGATTACTTCCACATTTACATGGAAAATATCACAGATATTACATGTGGTCTCAGACTTTTGGACCCTACTGTACATAGCACATTGCAGTATCCCAACCATTTTCCATAAAAATAACACCATAAAAAACAATATGTCATCACACTTTCATCCTCTCCATTTTCACTTTTCTCCATTTTGCAGATCGTGCACTTAAAGACTGATGAAATATACGTCATTCTCTCTCTTCATTCATCCCTCTCTCTCTCTCTCTCTCTCAGATGGCCTCGCCGCCTTCCGCAGCTTCCTGCAGTCTGAGTTCAGTGATGAGAACGTTGAGTTCTGGACGGCCTGTGAGGACTTCAAAAAGACCAAGAACCCCGTAAAGATGGCAGCCAAAGCCAAGAAGATCTACGAGGATTTCATCCAGCCTGAGGGACCCAGAGAGGTGACGTCACCTTTTACACGAGATGAACTCCAGATGTGAAATAATGAGTTCATCTGCGAGTTCATTACACTTACACGGTTTGCAAGATGTATATCGTGTCATTACGTGGCAACTTAATCCACGCCGAGACATAAATTAGGTCATATTTATGGTTAGTTGAGGTCAACCTACAATAAATCTAAACGTGGAGGATTATAAATGTTACTTGCTTTGTCCTTATTCTTCCAGAGGAACAACCAAGAATAGTAGGAAATACCATATATACTCGACTATAAGCCGAGTTTTTTTTTAACCAAATTTCATAAGGGGGTTGGCTTATAGTTGAGTAATTCAAATCAGACCGAAATTTCCAGGCGTGGAAATACTACCAATTACCACTACCCTTGGAAATAGTTTAAATCATACCTTATAATGAGATATTTCCTGACAAAACATCTTATTAAGCACATTTTGCAGAGACAAGTAAGGCTAACGTAATCAGCTGCTGAAATAAATATCATGTTTACCGGTACCGGTGTTAGAGCCATTTCTTGGTTAATTATCAAATATTTAAAATATTTAATTTGGGAAAAGTGAAATAGTTTTAATATACTGATTGATCAGAGCCATGAAGTGCTGCTATGATCCGCTATGATACGTACCGGCTCCGTCACGGAGGATCTATAGACACTCAGCTGGAGGAACAGGGCAGGTATAGTTATTTACCTCACCTCATGTTTTGTTGTTTTGATTCTGAAAATCAATAATCCACGAAAAGAACAAGAGTGCGATGTTATCATTCCGGTGTGCGTCAGGAAGAGAAGCGCCGTTAAAGCGGTGAAGTTTTAAAACAGCCACGACCCGTACATGGATTATTTTCAGAAAATCAGAGGAATACTATGACAATACTCAGGAAAACAGGTAATTTATAAACTAATAAATTGATGGAACAACATCCGGAGGTCGGCTGAGGGAATTCCAAAACTCCGTATGGAGGAATGTCCAGCACATAGACAGACCCGCATCGACTCAGGTACAGGATACTTACTGAAAACACTTAATGGGTGAGATTCTTAACAAAAACTCATTCATTACACTTAAAAATCGTATAATTAAGTACTCCCAGAAAAGTACTTAAGTACTTTCCCCTTTGCCTCTCATCTTCATCACTGTAATCCTTAAAATATGACTCAAATCATCGTCATTACCTTTGACATGTTAATCGTCATTGTATTTCTGCATATATCTGTATTTGTCAGTATCTTTAAACATTTATATATTATCTTTTCTTGTCTTCTTCCTCCTCATCATCGTCATCCTCACTTCGCTGATTCCATAACCAGCTCATGTCTTCCCCAAACTACAGGTGAACATTGACCATTTCACTAAAGACGTGACCCTGAGGAACCTGGTGGATCTTACCCCTGCGACCTTTGACCTGGCCCAGAAGCGAATCTTTGCCCTGATGGAGAAAGACTCGTTCGGTCGTTTCCTCCGATCAGAGCAGTACCAGGAGCTCCTGGTCAACTAAGCCAGACCAGGAACTCCACAGGGAGTGTGGGGGGTTTCAGAAGCAGTAAGTCGATATAAAAGTAACAGAAATCTAAATAAATTTGTGGAATATGTTAATAAACTTTTGTGTATGAGCACACAAGAATTTAAGAGTTTTATTTTGCAAATAGAAAACATCAAGGGCAAGAAAATTCAATTTAAAATTAGACGAATAGAAATTACTGCATTTTGAAAAAACCCCACCCATCCCACACACACAGAAATTCTGTACTTTTATTGATGACAACTCTCCATTGTCAAAGTTAATTAAAAATTCAAAATGTCTGAAACTGACTCAATAACATTAGCTACACAGCAATATCTAGCTAACAGTAGCTAACTAGAGCTAGCATTAGCCACCGGTCATAACCAGCTAAGTACGAAAACAGTAAACTCATTCTGAAACGAGGATGGATGCGTTTGATTTGAAGCTAGCATTAGAGCTAGCATTAGCCACCAGTCATAACCAGCTAAGTACGAAAACAGTAAACTCATTCTGAAACGAGGATGAATGCGTTTGATTTGAAGCTAGCATTAGAGCTAGCATTAGCCACCGGTCATAACCAGCTAAGTACGAAAACAGTAAACTCATTCTGAAATGAGGATGGATGCGTTTGATTTGAAGCTAGCATTAGTGCTAGCGTTAGCCACCAGTGAGCTAAGTACGTTAACAGTAAACTCTGAAACGAGGATGGATGCGTTTGATTTTAAGCTTAACTTTCCTTTCTTCATTTCACAAGTTACAGTCTCATAGCTGAATTGATGTAGATCTAGCATTAGTCACCGGTCATAATCAGCTAAATATGAAAACATATTTATTTTCATGAATGACACCATTTTCTAAGATGAGTCACGTTATAAATCAAATTTACATGTATGATTACCAAGTTTTTTGCGATTTTTTTCCATACAGTCGCCTGATCAAAAGGACTCAGCTTGAATAGATGTTAAATACATTAAACATAATCCAAATTATAGACCTCTTAAGGAAAACACGCCTTAATTCCCTTGTGAGAAACATTAAAAATATTATTTCAACATAGGGACTTTATAGGCGCTTTACAGTTTTCTCAAGAAGAAACAAAAGATAATAAAGACCATTTCCAGTTTATTGAGAGGATATGACTCAACAAGGCTAAAACAATCTGACTCAGGGAGCAAAACATGATGGTAAATTCAGTAGAAATAAGAACAAGATGACATTGACACAGCTCATTTAACGTAAAATGTGCTTTCACCCATTTCCAGCAAGTTCCAAACATTTTGCAGTCACCTATAATGCATTGCAACTTCTGTCATGCCGTTGGCCAATAATGGCTGTCGTACTCTTTCTCACACAGACGCACTTAAACAGAAAGTTTGGATTGGCTGCAATGAAGCGTTATTCCCTGAGAACGCTAGCTAGTTGGCTCAGTGGGCGAGCTGCTTGGCTGCCACTAAAACTGAACGTTGCTAAGATGGAAAATAAAGCAGGAGGGAATCTCAGAATAATATGTGAGCAGAGAGGTTTTTACACGGAAAGGCCTTTTTCCCATGTGATATTACCAAACTTGGTACACGCCGCGTCACTCAAAGGATCCAGATTCAGTGTTTGGTGGAAATTTGACCCCAAAATAAAAATACAAGGGAGGCAGAACAGGTTTGCAGCACTAAAGAATTCAAATATTAGTGAGAATAATTTATCACTTATTAAAATAGAAGCCGTAACAATGAAGTCTGTGATCTAATAACCTTTAACCTTCTGGAGTCTCAAATCAATTTGTCAAGAAAATTCTTCATCAAGAAAAAAAATTCCAATCTGAAAGAATTTAGCAAACAAATCTAAAATAAAAAGTCAGTTTTCTACTTGATTCTATATGGTTCTAGAAAAAAGAAAGTAAAGTAGTAGATAAAAGAAAGTATCCAAAAATCAGCAAACAATAAAAGTGACTTTACACTCCAGAAGGTTAATATAATGCAAAAATATAACAATGGTCACATGTAAATATGAATTCATAAGCACTTTTCATGTTATTTTCAGGTTTCTGAACTCACAAATATTACATGTAAGGCCTGATGCCTGCTTAACACGGACACCCTGCAGACGCGGCGCCAAAATGAACCGTTCATCGTGGTTCTCACACTTTCACAACGGCCCCAAATGGCGACCACGCACTCAACGCTCTTTAGCTTTGTCTTCGTTTTAGACTTCATGTAGCCGTCTTGTAGATTTTTTTCACATCATGCAATGGGATGTTCCTCAGCCATTTGTCAGTCTTTATAATCATATCTTTGGCTCCTTTGCCAGTCGCTTGTCTAAGTTGCTTGCCATTGTTTGTTTTTGTTATCCCTTTCTCCCGCCTTCCTCTGCGCCTCTTTGCCCTGCCATTAGTCTACGAAGGCGCATTTACATCAAAATCAGCATTTTTTGAAATTTTGAGTGGTGCGCGACCACATGAGCGAACCTAAAATGCGACCTCCGTGCTGGCCGTTCCACCGCAGTTACATCAAATTTTCTGCGTGCCCATTGTCACGTCTGCATCCGTGTCTGTGTTAAGCAAAAACCAGCCTTAAATCACGCTAAACTGGGCACATGAATACAAGTATGGATTTGGTGTTGGTGTGCAATGTTAAAATATCATACACTTATAACTGCATGTAATCATAAAGTATTATTACAGCTACTGTTAAATGCTTTTATATATAGTAACAAAAGCAGAATATTATCTAGATATTCAGCATTTTTATAAGTCCTTATTGTTAGGTTTATTGCAAATAATCTATAAAATGAACTGCTAAAACAAACATGCAGGTGATCAGCAGAATTTTCTTATTCATTACATTTTTTGAATTTATTCCTCTATATCTCAGAGACCTACAAATTTCCAGATCTGAAACAGCAGCTGAGACATTATATTTGTTGTTATGGCACCGATTGTTAAAGGTTTATTGCAGCACAGATTGGCCAGTCTGGTGTCATAACCTGTAGGTTATGACACCAGACATAAAAGTCAATGATCAACAGAAAAACAGAAATCAATAAGGGCTTTTATCAGTGCTGGGTATGTTTTATTTGATGTAGCCTTGCATGTATGTTTTGGAGTCAATCACATAAAATATATATGCATACAATTCTTGAAGATGTATTTATTTTTCACTGTAAATATCTACTATTTCCAAATAATTGTGTCTAAGTTAAATACCAAGATGGAATTCTTGATTCTGTGGAATGAAGAGCTGGTCGTGACTCTTCACAGAGAAAAAAAAAAATTTTTGTTATAAAAGAGGAAACATTAACTTTCAATTTGTCGCTTTGTTTTTCTTCACAAATATGTATTTATAATGACCATGCACATGTGAAGAGTTTCATAATTGATTCTTCTTCACCACAAGAAAAGAAGGAAAATTTGAAGGAAAATATCTTTCAGAACCAGATTAGGTTTGTCCAGGATTTTAAAAGTATTTAAATCTTATATTTCACAACTGCCACAACCTCCTTTAGTGGCCAAAACCTCCACAATGTCTCCGGTAGCTGCTGATCAGACTTACCCCGCACTCACAATTGGAAGATGCAACGCAAATTTAATTAGCACGGCCTTACGAATGTTCGCTTCCTCGTAAATATCTGCGTCCAGTGCTGGCTGCTTGGTGACATCGTGACCTCTTGCGGTCAGTAACATAGTAGCAGATGAGAATAGAGTTGTATGAGCTAACTGCAGTTACCATGGTGATATGCCCCAGCTAGCTTGCCAGTTAACTAATATGAGAAAGATAGCTAGCTTGGTCGTTAAAAGGACAATAAATTGACAGATTTTACTATCCACTAGAGATGAGCCAAGTACTTGGATGAAACGAGTATCCGTTACGGATAATGCACTTTTTACGAACACGAATACCATCCGAGTAAAATGTATCTCTATCCGTACTCGTGAAGGAAATAAAATCTGATTGGATAGCGCTGTGTCACAATGTGCCGTGATTGTCCAGGCAGCCAATCACAGAGCTCCTCTCCACACACGACTCAGCCACTCTGTCCACACTAGCATAGTAGCATCTATTAGCTATAGTTGCTATTCTCAGATTCAGCTCAACATTATTCTCAGTCCACAGCTAAACAAACACATTCATTTACTGTGGATGTTCACACAGAAGATGCTGATACAAACGCACATTTCTACTAGCTTCTAGGCTAACTAGCCAGTTAGCTAGCGATTCTTAACTNGCTGATACAAACGCACATTTCTACTAGCTTCTAGGCTAACTAGCCAGTTAGCTAGCGATTCTTAACTCTCCAGGTTAAGCCCCACCCATCCGAGTATGGATATGGATAATTTAGTTGGTTGAACGGATACAGATATGGATAATGGTGTACTCCTTCATCCCCACTCATGTCTCATAACTGACTGTAAACATGCTGCATCTTTTTTTGTGGAGCAGTTTAAACTCTGGCAGAGGAGGATTGTACAAAATAGGATAAAATGCAGCTAATATAACAGCTTCCTCCATTTTGGACTACAGTTCCCTACACTCCGTCAAAGGTCAGCAGTATCAAGACGGTTTATGATTGGGAAGCTACACAAATTCAACAAGTTGAACTCTATGCAAAAGCATCACACAGATTTTTCGCGTGAAAATATTGCACAGATTTTTTTATTTTGCCACCGCGTGAATGAATTTTGCCATCACATGAATTTAGTTTGCCCCAGTGAGCGAATCCAGTTTTTGCATTAATTACATTGAAGTGAATTGATTTTGCTCTGAAATTTCAGTGCTAGTGCTAGGAGTTTACAGAGGAATTTTAGACCATTTTTACAGTTTCTGGATTAATTCTTCCCTCGGTGATGAATATAAGCTCTCCAGGCCCTGAGGCAGCAAAGCAGCACCAAACCATGATGCTGCCTCCCTCCATGTGGTACACCTGGGATAAAATTTTAAGTTTGGGTGCAGTCACAAATTTTTGCGAAAACTTATTTATTTATTTTATTTTTTATTTTTGGCAGAACTTTGTCCCAGAGGCGTTGAGGCTTCTGGGACAATGTTCTAGAACAATCTTTTTTTTAAATTTATTTATTTTGTTTTGGAATGCAATGGGTTCCTACATTTTGTCCATGTTCTTCAGTGTTTTTCTTTCCAGTAAGTTCTAATTATTCCTGCCGATCTTCTCTTTCCTCTCACTTAGTGTTTCTGGTGGGATCTTTGCAGGACGCCCACTTCTAGACAGAATAAAACAGTACTAAATTTCTTCCATTTGTAAAAGAAAGTTCATATTACCGTGAATTGATGAACACCCAGGTCTTTTCCAGAGCATTTTCCAGCTCTACAATTTCTCTTCTACTTTTTTTACTCTGACATTAACCAGAGTTTATAGCTTTTTTTTTTTTTTATTGGGCAGAGCACTTCTATAACCCAGATATCTGATCTGTCTCCAAAAAGCTTTTAGAGCCATTAAAACAGCTGTAAATAATGTATTCAGTACCAACAACAGGAATAAGTACAATTATGTCTTTATCATTACTTTAAACCTAATATTTGTCATTTTGATAACAACTTGGTAACCCTGACGAACGCTTTGAGCCAAAATGTGTAGATTTGTTTTAAATAAAGTTCTCAAGACGATAAGTGTTGCTGGAATCTTCTCCCTTAAGTTTAAAGTAATGATAAAGACAGAATTATTTCTCTCCTCTACACATGCCAGTAGGTGAAGTTGTGCTAGAATCTCATCTATTTCTGTGACTTCAAGAAGATCTGATTCAGATTTTATGAGTAATTGAAGAATCCGGGTATTTCCAGGGGCTTCCCTATTTTTCCCTGCGACTGTATGAGGAGAGCTGCTGAACATGTCAGTGTTGTGAGCGGAAACAGATGCTGCTGAGGGGCTGACTGCCAACACAAACACTGTCAGAGGCTCGCATGGACGCATCCATTACTACGGCAGTTTCTAGAAATACGTGGAAAGGGTTGTTGGCCTTTGGTCCCCAACGGAGCATCGTGACATCTCTGACAAATGTTTTGTTGAGTTTAACTCTGGTTTTACATGTACAGTGCCTCTCAGAGGCCTCATGGTAACTTCTAGAATGTTGAACAGACTCTTATTAGCATAGCAAGTCTGCATGGCCTCTTGAGTTCTATAAACATGCTGAAAGATTTGAGTGGCTCACAAAGAAGAAAACTCATTTTGTAAATCCTGAATTACCTAAAACTGATCTAAAGTCATGCACCACAAGCTCATTAACTTCATCATATACAGTACATGTTTCCATGTACTGTATATGATGTCCATGTACTGTTTAAAGCAATTTTTTTTTTAATTGAGCCACTTTTCAGTGCTTTAAAGGACCATATCACCCATTTTGCATGTCTGAGCCTAATATATTCAATGTTCATACACGTAACATTATTGACAATCAGTTCTCAAAACATACTACTGGAACGGTGAATTAAAAATGTTTTTCCTACCTTCCAGACCGCCACTGGTTTCNAAAACATACTACTGGAACGGTGAATTAAAAATGTTTTTCCTACCTTCCAGACCGCCACTGGTTTCAGCTCATTCTGGTACGCTATTAAAATCACCTTGTTGATACTGTAAACGTTCTTGGGATAGGTAATCCATCATCACCAACAAGACGTGTATTCAGGTTTTTTTAGAAGTTATGTAATTTTAGTGTTTAAGCTCAATAAAAAGCGTGGAGTGAATGTATGCCTCCACCGAGGAATATAGTCCCAAAAGAAGACCTGTGTTTATTGAAAAAATTTAAAGGGCCGTGACTTCATAAGGCTGTGTAACTATTAGCAGGAGAAACATGGATTTTTAAGGTGGGTGTATCGCTTGAATATTTGATTTTGAAAGATTAAGAGATTTTACAAAATATCAGGAAAGCTGAAATACGGTTTTATCCTTTGGGAAATGATGGTCAGTAAAACATGTATGAAAATTGAATATATTAGGTGCAAACATGCAAAATGGGTGGTATGGTCCTTTAATATGCAGAAAACAGATCGATCCATTTCTACTATTTTGTGCTGCAGCACCACGGTGCAAACTGAGTGACAACATGCTGTTTTAGGTACTGTCTTCTTAAGGTACCTTCTCAAAAAGCCTGCTCCGTTCTGATTGGTCAGCTGCGGCAGACTAGCCAAACACGATGCTGGCTGATCATCGTGAGAAGAATCATACTCAATTTACGAGTGATTGCAGATGATGATGATGATGATGATGATGGTGATGGTAATGACGTAATCTGACTTTACTGGCTGACCAGTTATAAACTTTATGGGCAGGGGTCATTCAAACAGAATGTGTATTTGGAATGAGCATGTGATCAAGCTTCAGAATATGTATGGACTACAGTGACCTGAAAGATGCAAGCTCATGGGAACGACATGAATGTTTGACCAGGAGCCACAGAGTTAAGAAACAAAGAAATGAGAAGATTGTTTACAGAAATACAGTCCTGCTATACGGGGTTAGTCAGTGGGAAACTGAAAGTTTAGTAATAATCATAAATTTGATGATGGGAAAGATAAATTGACCAGTCCCTTAAAATCCATGATATCTGTGGAATGAAGGAAACGTCAGACATTTCTCACACACAATATCAATTCTAATGTCTATCAAGGTTTAGTGTTTAAGGCTTAAAGTGGACATTAGGCTCCTTTTTACACCTGACATTAAAACATGATCTCTCTATCTCTGCATACATTGTCTGGATAATGACATCCAATTATTTTTGCACCGTAGATTAAAAATTCATTATCTGGCTCTGCCTGCATTGTGATTGGATCTCAGTTGGCAGGTCATTAAAGCTGTTAAAGCTTGTGTTTCCTCTATGCTCCGTGGATCATATTCATCCATTTTTCTAAGAACTATTAACTTTTTTTGTGGGCTGTCTGTCTGCATGATTCAAAAAAACGTTAAAGTGAGTAAGGCTTGTTTTTACACCTGGCTAATTGTGAGTAATAAGCAATATATTATGATTGCTATGTGTTCTGCAAGTATTTCTTGCATCGTGCATTAACATACATTTTCATTGTTCTGATAATTTATCTGGACACAGGTTGTGTGTTTATGCAAAGTGGAAATGGGGTCATGACTCACCGCAGGTTTTCAGTAAACGTGTCTAGCAGCAAGGACAGCTTAGATATAGTTACAGTTAAAGTGAGGAGAAAATGCAAAGGAGCTGCTAATCATGTCCAAGAGTTTATGAAAATAACAAAAAAAAAAAAANAAAAAAAAAAAAAAACAAAAGTTCTACTTTTGAGTATTTGGATCATGAAAATAGCAAATGCAATACAGTTTCCTGAGTTTAGCCTGCTGCTGGCCAACCTGGATAGGAAGTGAAAAAAGATTAGATGGATTTTCACACAGATTTAAATATTCAAACATTCCCACATTTTAATGATCTTTCATGATCTCTGTCCTGGAAACAATCTAATTTAAGATATGAAACCACACGCGTTCTAACAGAATATTAAATTTCCCATATTGATATGATCTTTTTTTTTTTTAACTCAGTGACTCAGAGACTTTGTTGTCATCAAACNATATTGATATGATCTTTTTTTTTTTTAACTCAGTGACTCAGAGACTTTGTTGTCATCAAACACATGGGAAAACATGTAATCCCCAGAGTCTTAAAAGAGTTAAGTTGATGGATGGAGACCATAAACCTATACAACAGTGTTTATATTTACGCAGGAATCATTAAAACGCAAAGGGCATGAAGCTGGATGAGCATGCAGGAAGCTGATTACCCTCTCAGGTCCTCATTAAAGACGAGAACGATGATATGAAGCTGATATGAAGAGCCATCGTGGCTCTTATGGCTTGATGGCTTTTTATACAGAATTACCGAGCTCGTGTATAAATATCAGAGGGAAATATTGTATTTTTTGTTTTACTACAGTCATCTGCTGTAGTTATTAGTAACTTTTCAGACTCACTTTTTACGTTTAACGTGAGATAAATTATGTTTTTTTCAGAAACTCTGAAATAAAGTTGTTTCAACTTAATATCGCCATGACTTTTCACTTTTTTACTTTATTATTCCTTCTTTTCCTTTATCTTTCCTCCTTCCCTTTTGCTCGTTTGTTCCTTTTATTCTTTTGTCAATTAAAGGACCATACCAACTACATGTTTTACATGTTTGAGCCTAATATATTCAATTTTCATACATGTTAAAGTATGATGACATCACTTCTAACTTGATATAAAAAAAAAAAAAAAAAAANAAAAAAAAAAAAAAAAAAAAGAAAAGAAAAACTCCGGCTTTAATGTATTTCCACAACCATTAGCCGAGCAAATGACATCTGCAGTGGTAGCAGAGATTACGTAAACCGTCTGTCAGGATTAATGGATGGTGTTTGTGGATTTCCAGCCTGAAGAGAAGGATGACGTGCATTTCTCAGCCTCCCACTCTTTACCGCGATGTCTTTTCCACTTACAACAGTCAATATGACACAAGCAACAAATTAAAGCCATTTAGCAGCATGGAGGAGGAGGCGATAGCTGACACAATGCAGTTACAACACATGATTTACAGGTCTGAGGCTTTAGGGTAACTGAGGAAGGCAGCTTTCTTTGAGGAAAAGGTCATTTTTATTGGGCTTATTGTATTTTTTTTTTTTTTTNTATGTCATTTATTTCAGTTTATTTATGGAAAAGTAAAAACAGTGCAGATTAAAAAAAAAAAAATAGTCCTCTCTCATGGGCAAAAGAAATATGTTTTACTTTGTGCTCAATGTCTAATTAAATACGTGGGATAAAATGATTAAAAGCATTACGGCAACATCGACAAAAACTGCATAGCTCAAATTTAGCAGATTAATCTGTGGTATTTTGCATGGAGTTTATATTTTTTACCTTTTGTCACCCTCTACAGATTTCCTACAGACTTGTTGGAGCTATAGTTACCTAGCAGGAGCCTATCAGAGTTCCCAAGGTCCTAATGCTGCGTTCACAGACCTCAGAACTCAGATTTTTCCAACTTCTTACTTGGAAAAATGCGTTAGAACAGCACTTAAAGTCGGAGCTCCGGCTGAGAAACTCGGACTAAAATGATCTACCTGACTTACTGAGTATGACGTCACTTAACATGGCAGCACCGAGGAAGTGAGCTTTGTGAATAGAAATGATCAGCTGAAAGGCGAATAAAGTATTTTTTCTTGCATGAAATTGAAAGAAAACGGTCAGAATATATCGCCATGGTAACTATTTTGTTTGTTGATACATTAGTGTAAATAATTTCATAATATTACTTCTCTGCACAAAGTTTAATACCCACTGTGATTAATATCATTGTAAAACAACACAACCAAACAGTCCTGTAGTCTGACTTTACTTTAGTTAGCATTTATTACTAAGTTTAATTAATTTTATAGTATTTATTGGTGTTGAGCTGCTTTTTTGATTATATTTGGCTGGAACGGTTTGAGGTTGGAAGTTGGAACTTCCAGCTGGGAAAAATNGCTTTTTTGATTATATTTGGCTGGAACGGTTTGAGGTTGGAAGTTGGAACTTCCAGCTGGGAAAAATTCGACTTCCGAGGGAACTCGAACGCAGCATATGTTCCCCAGTTCAATATTCTGTTACCACACATTGTGTGGTAACAGAATAACCCTAACCTGTTGTATATGCTCTATTGTGATAAAGCTGGGGAACATAGGAATGACTCCCTATCTAGCTAGCTATCATGCTAGCTAACATGCTAAATAGCTAGCTATAATGCTATTCTATCTAATCCTGATCTGTTCCATCAATCTAATCTATCTAATTTTTGATAAAGCAGCCATCAGTGATTGAATTGGCCTTTAAACTGAAAAACAAAAGCTCAAAGCTCACAGAAGCTTCCGGGCGCAATAAACAAACTCCTCCTCTAAATGAAAGAAGCTTATTGTGGTAAACAAGTCAGTGACAAAAATTCCATTAAATAAGGTCATAGTGGTGTGTGTGTTTGTGTGTGTGTGTGTGTGTGTGTGTGTGTGTGTTTGAGAGCAGCATATTGAGGACAGAATAGATTGTACTTTCAAGAAGTCAAACCACTTGAACTGGACTTTTAATTTGAAATCCAATTAGATATAAGAACATATGTAGATGCATGTTCACTGCTCAGTCTCAAAACATGTCTCCAGTCTGCATAAAGCTGCTGTTTGAACCGTGCACATATGTTATATCCCAGTGAGATAAATCACAGCCCTGCAGCGTTTCATGCAGCCCTAAAATGAAGCAGAGATCCAGACGGCAGCCTCAGGGGTGTGTGTTTGGCGCACATGAGAGGCAGAGATGAGATAAGTGGCTGTGTGCAGCATGCGTGACTGCATCTACGTGCTCGCCTGCATGTGTGATCACATTAGTGTTCCAGATCATCCCGTCAGGTTTTTATTAGAAGGCCTAAAGCCGTCTGCAGGACAGGAGAAAAGAGGAGAGATCAAACATCAATAAGCAGGTTAACGCTGAGTAAAGCTTCGCTCAGGCCTCAGAGGCTCAGACCAGACACTGGCTATCAAAGCTGCACCAGGCAAAGCTTCAAAACCCATCATTAAAACATAAAACACAACAAGGAACACATCCCGTAATCCAAATGATGCTTGTCTGTTTAGCTAAAAATCAAACTCTATATCCTGCAGTCTCATGTAAAGTCACAAGCTGAAAATTGTCTGCACACACAGAAGCTGGTGAAGTTCAAACTGTCGCCTCAAAAAGTGCAGAAAAAGCTCAATGCATTAAAAAGAATGTATGAGCATCTTTACCGCCTCCACAGTTGTCTCATGGAGAAGAAAAGATATCTGTTTAACCAACATCACCTCGTAGTTTTTGCATCGTGCAGCTCTTGTGTCACTATAAGTTGCTGCTGCCCTGACAGGATGCTTCATTTCCAAATCTTGATGGGATCATCATGGATCCACTCGGTTCCTCTGATCGGGTCAGGTGTATGGACTGTGACAACGTCTTATACCTAAATAGATCTGAGCGAACCCAAATCTGCTCACATGGTGCATCACAACTGCAGCAGCACAGCGACTGAGGTGCAGGAGAAAATGGAGGCTTTCCCACCGACATGAGGAAAGACATGAACGAAAGTGGTGGAACATCATGCTGCTGCCAATGTTGATTCTCTGCAGTATTTTGGATCCGGTCAAATTATCCTTGGCTCTATTTCAGATTGGGTTTTATGGTTGCGTTCTGGTTCTTTGGCTGATTGGGTTTTTGTGGTAGCCTGTTTTTTTTTGTTTTGTTTTTTTTTGAGGGGTTTCCATGGCGTAGGCTCCAGTTGAAGATCTCAAGGTCAGGATGAGAAATGATGCTCTTATTCAGTTCAGAAGTTTTATGATGGTGCAGCCTGATATCCACAAGCACTGGATTCATTCAGAATGCTAACCCAACTTGCTACCATGTGGTTTGATAAATGAATGCTATGCTACGTGTCCATTCATTCAGCAGTCCCCAACCACCGGGCCGCACAGAAAGAATAAATAACTTATTTTATTTCCCTTTTATTGACTATCGGAGTCTGCAGGTGTTTTATTTTGAAAAATGACCGGATTTTCAAGCTAGCTTTAATTATGCTAGCCAACCACAAGCTAGCTTTAATTATGCTAGCTAACCACAAGCTAGCTAAAATGAGTAAAAAACAAACGTCTCTGGAGAGTTTCTTTGAAAAGGCCCAATGATGAGACAGCAGAAGAGCCTAAGACTGCCAAGAAAAAGAAAGCTGCATTTAAAAGAAAATACCAGGAGTCCTACTTAAAATACGGTTTATCGTGTATTTGTATCGTGTGTTTGAGACAACTTCAACTCTGCCGACGTTCTGGATTAAAATCAAGGCGGAATATCCTGAGATCACCACAAAAGCACTAAAACCTGCTTCTGTTTCCAGCATCCTATCTTTGTGAATTTGTGGTTTTCTGCAGTGACAGCAACCAAAACGAAGTTACGGAGTAGACTGGACATAAGGACTGGACATAAGGACNTTCTGCAGTGACAGCAACCAAAACGAAGTTACGGAGTAGACTGGACATAAGGACTGGACATAAGGACTGGACATAAGGACTGGACATAAGGGACACACTTCGGGTGTCACTGTCTCCCGTCACCCCTAGATGGACCGTCTCGCTGCAGGGAAACAAGCTCAGGGCTCCCACTGATTCTGCGTTATGGTGAGTTGTATTTATTATGCACTTTATGTTTGTTTTTATGCCGAATCTACATTCCGGTCACTTTAAACCCCCCCACGTGAAAATATTGTCTTACATGAAACCGGTCTGTGCTGCAAAAAAAGGTTGGGGACCGCTGGTATAGAGTATCTGACATTTATATTCAATCATGACTATGTGAAATAGTTTTCTAACTCCATGTTTTTGGCAGCGTCCATGTCTAAAATCAAGATGGCTGCATCACGTTTGGAAATAGAAGCACATGTTTCTGGCGTGGGCGTCTGCTCAGGCGTCACTCATCTTTGCTACGGCGGATTAGATATCGCTGTCTCACCTCTTTTTTTTTTTTTTTTNTTTTTTTTTTTTTTTGTTTTAATCCATAATCCAAGTGCTAATGGAGCAGTTGAAGGTTAATAAGGACAAACGAGGTTAAACGCCACTTGCACTCTGTTCAGCCACGTGTGATTGGAGGGAGGATGCTGCCAGCAGACATCAGTGACCTTTGCGTTGTTCAAATAAAGATGGCCCTTTTCTGTTTCTACAGAGATTCAGAAAGGACATTAATGTCCTGTTGTTTCTGCAAAACTGCCCAAGAAGGCATTGAACACATATTCTGGTCTTGTCCACACTCTTCTTTATTTTGGCAAGATGTATGTAAATTGATATCTCAATATATTGATTCTAATTTTTCTATTACCTATTGTATTGTTTGGTCTAGTCTCATATCCCCCATCTAAAAAAAATCAGTATTATTATATAGTATTATATTATCAAAATCAGTATTATATTATCAAAATCAGTATTATATTATCAATTTAATCATTTTACTTGCAAAATTCCATATTCATAAATCCAAATTCTCCAACTATAATCCTTGTTTTGCTATTTTCAAAAATGAAATCAAACAATACATTAATTTGATCCAATTCTCTCAAAACAAAAAAGCCATTAAAACTTTAGATTTACTTACCCATTTTAAATTATATACAATGTGACTTAAGTTTTGATTTGTAGTTAACCCCTGGCATTATTATTTGCTTGTTTCTTTTTCTTTCTCTTCATTGTTCTGCTGTTCTCATGTTTAATTCCTGTATTGTCATTTACTATAGATGAAAATAAAGGTATGGAAAAAAAAAAAAAAAGATGGCCCTTTTCGTTATTTATAGAAGTCTGGGATACATTTTTGAGGAAGAGGATCACAGCGTGTCAATAGAAAGCTAACAGAATTTATCTAATGTAACAGCACAAAGGTCGATTAAAGGACCAAGTTATTTTGGCTCGTCTTACAGAGATTTGTGAAGGATTACGTGGATGAATCCAGACATCTGCTGTTCACGTTGCTATTTTGGGGTTCAGATGAGTTTCACATGTCATTTTTACTTCTTTGAATGTCCTCTTGAAGGATTGGACTTGACTTGTTTCGATTGAGAATGGCTGCTCTGTTGGCGTTGACATTTGTTTTCGGGAGGGTTACGACGACGCTAAGTAGGAATTCTCCTGAATGCTGTCAACACGAATCGCTGTTTAAGTCGTTGCCTGTCCTCGTCGAGGGGACAGATGGGGGGACACCGGTTGACACAAATTGGATCGGTGGCATGTCAGGTTAGTTAGAAGTCTAAAAAGGACAGCTCTGAAATCTTTTGTGTATGTGTGTGTGTGCTTGTTATTCAGGATGGACAGTGTTTGGGGAGGACAACCAGCTGTTTTAGTGGCTGCAGGTGTTGGAAGAGAGTTGACGGCTGTTTGAGCACAATAATCCTGCAGCTTTTGATACAAGATGGCAAATAAAAACGAGCTCCTGGAAGATGCTGAAACACTTACTGAATCCTACTTCTGCTGTTGTGTTTTAGTTGTGGTGCATTCTCAGCAGGGACGCTCCAAAACGGACCGCCCGCCTGGACATTCATGGTTCTGATGATCATTCTTCACGAATTGTGAGAGCCAGGACAACCAGTGCAGTATGGAGGCCCATTAGCTCCACCAGGGTTTTGCTTTTCTTTCTCGCCTTCACATATTTGTTTTTCCACTTCATGCCACAGGAATGTTCCTCGGAACTCAGATTACGGACTTTCTCCTGTCAGGAGTTGGCAGTCATTTTGCAATCTTCATAATCCCTCATGCAGGAATTATAACTTCCTCACCTCCTTTGCCAGTCACTCATCAAATTTGTTTGCCATTGTGCACCAGACTGTGTGTGTGTGTGTGTGTGTAGATCTCTTATCTTAGTGCCAATCTCTTAAAATGCAGAGAACTTAGGTTTCCTTTGCTGCTTTAACATGTCAATTATGCAGAGTAAAAAAAAAAAAAATATTAGCCNGGTTTCCTTTGCTGCTTTAACATGTCAATTATGCAGAGTAAAAAAAAAAAAAATATTAGCCAATATATCAATATATGTCATTATTAATATCAATATCATATTAAAAAGTCCAATAACAGTAAGACACTACAATATATTAAGATTATATGGTGTATTGTATATACGAATTATCATAATTTACTGGCTTTGCATTAAAATATGTTAAAAAAAAAACTACACTTTTTTGTAAAACATAAAACAATAGGACATGTATCAACATATCATATTGCAACTTTGGGAAGCTGCTGAATTTCAAATAAAAGTTTAAAAAGCAAAATGTTTTTTTCACAAAAATGTATTTAATTGTTTATTTATTTTTGTTTATTAAGGTGTTCCTGGAGCTGTCCTCAATTTCTTTCTTTTTTCCTCCATGTCATTTTTGCATTGCATTGTGGGACAATAGTGTCCAGTGTGGTCTGCACACTGACATCTTGAATAATAATAATTCATTTAATTCATAGAGCTTTTCTAAGGACTCAAATGTTCTTAATTTTTCACTTCAAACACACAAAATACCAACAAAACATGTCCTTTAATTTTGCTGTGAAGTACAATTTGTGTAATTTCTGTTTCCTCCTGAAGAGGGCAGAGTTGCTTTGTTATTATGACTCCATATTCAACAGCAAAACCACACTGAGAAAAGTCAAAATAAATATTAAAATCTACACAGGACACAATCAGTTGTGATCCCTGACACTTCTGTACTTGTCTAAATCTTCTGTTTCATGCTTAAAAGCCCAGAAATGACAGCAGTAGTTAAAATAAATTGCCTTATTTTTTTTTAGATGAAATGCATTTCTTTTCCTGTTTCCTTCTAGTTTTGATCTGCAGAATGAGCTAAGTGGCCATAAACATGACAATTACTTATAAAGCAATGTTCTGCTCTGTAGTGACATACAATGGGGAGAAAGTCGCATTTATCTCTAATAATTCTCGACCCCTGAGGCTCGGTAGGCTGAGGTAGATAAGTAAACGGCCTGTCGCTGTCCCTGTTCCTGTGTGGGGCCTGCAGCAGTCACAGATGACGTCCTGCTGGCTGTGGACACAGATGATCCATTTTCTCCCCACTTGCTTCTTCTCTCTTATCTTTTTTGGGAATCCTTCCCTGAGTGTACTTTTATCAGCCAGCTTCAGAGCACCTGGAGCAGACCACCAGGTTTTCATGTGCTGCTTTATCTGGAGCAGGAATTGCGTTGACCTTGGGGCAACTTAAACACTTTATCAGAAGTACAATAATCTTTATAGGAAAGTGCATCAGCCAGATAAAAAACATAAGGTGCAGGCCGGCAGGTCAGCAGGTCAGAGACGCCGTGTTTCAGCAGGCGAAGCTTCATTGTTCTCAAAGAAAGAAATGTGTGGCTGCTTACAGAAGAGGGAACACATAAATAATTAATGTGTTCCATATGCAGAAAATCAGGTTTTGGATAATAAGTGAGCCATCATTGTTATGCATATTATTTATTCCTTTTGAAAAGAAATTGTGTTGCTGAATCCTTTCATGTTGCTACTGTGTTATTTTTGCATGTTCCAACTGATTTTCTGCAGAGGGATTAAAAATTGACACCGTCTATTAAACTGATGACTGACATGTTTTTCCTCTAAACTTTAGTTTTCTACCAAAGATTTATCATTTTGTTGGAAGTCCTCTCTGATAAGCTGCTGATGCTTGTTCCCTGATGACGATCCACGTATTGCTTTCATCATCTTCTAGGCTGATCTTTGTCTTATTGGCAGGTTCTGTTTCTTGTTGCTTCATCCAATCGTTTCTGCGACAGTATTCACACTGTGGTTGAATTCGCCATATTTTTTTTTTCACCACTCCAGGTAATGCACATCTGACATAGCTACATGGAGGTGTGTGTGTGCTGCAAAGTCACAAGGTGGCCTTATGGGGGTGTATTAAGCGTTCTATGGTGTTATTTTCATTTAGATCTCTATTTTGTTTTTGTTGATATGATAACTTTGATTTTCCTCAGATTAAGGCAATAATCAATTTTCCTTAAGGTCATGTATACACCATAATTACACTTAAATCAGCAACAGAACTAGATTAAGAGCTTGTAAATTGATTGTAAGTTGATTGTAAATGTAACAGAGTGACCTGTCTTCACACTTATTTCCTAATCTGGCAAACTCTCCCATGTACACGTCTTACTCGTATTATCATCTTAATCAAAGTTGACAATAATCGGAGTATAGCATGCATATAAAGATTGTTGTGATCCACATCCACACTCCGTTGCTGCAGTGACCCCACAGACAGACACTGACATACATTGTCTGATGCAGGACTGATGTTCTGTCCTACAGAAACTTGGCATTTTGTTTTTCTGTACATTGTCTGTTTTTTCTGTCTCTGTCGGGTAAAGGATGTTTTCTGGCCCTGAGACGAGCTAATCTACTGTAACCTAAATTGTCAAGTAGGCTAGTGTTAGTCCACACAACTAACTTTTAGGTTAGCAATTAGCAATTAGGTTAGTTTCTGTTCCCCTAGCATTCAGTCTGCATGTTTTTCTCGCCTCAGTGATACTCCAGATTCCCAACAAGGGANTGTTCCCCTAGCATTCAGTCTGCATGTTTTTCTCGCCTCAGTGATACTCCAGATTCCCAACAAGGGAAAGCCCATTTACAATTCCAAAAAGGATGGCTTAAAGGACCATTTCGGACATTTTGCATGTATTCAATTTTCATACATGCACAGTCAACGTAAAAAAGACCATTTAAAGTGCTGCCTCTTTAAAGCCCCCTCCCAAAAAGTGTGCTCTGTTCTGATTGGCCAGCTGTAGGTTGACCTGGCAACACCCACAGACTGACTAAACACTCGCTTGCCCTCCTTGTGCTTTGTGGGCATGTCTAACCAGTGTTTATAGGCAGCAAAATTCAAATATGTTAGATGTTGACATCAGCATGTTACAGAAGTAAAGGACCAATCAAAATGAAGCTTTCAGGTCAGGACCGATGGGTTTGTCTTACAGATGTGTTTCTACAGGCGCTGACCTCAGAACTGGCAAGTTTGACAAAGTTCAACAATACATTGTACTAAAAATTATCAAAAAAGCATAATGTCCTCTTTAAAATAATTAAGATAATTATTTTGTTATAATAATGGCCAAGCTGTATTTTCACGTCTAAATGTGTTACAACCACCTGAACGTATGAGCAGTCAAACAGTCTGTTAATAGCAGCAAATTGAAAAGGAGCTTGAAGGCCTGCAGAGCGACACACTGCCTCAGACATGGACACACAATTCATTCAACACAGCACTTCCTTTGATCTGTCCCACCGCATCTGTCTGCGCCTGTTTGTATATTTGATGTTTTATCATCAACTCTGCCCTGAGTTTCTCTCCTCCACCACCGCTGCTTCTCCAGCATTAATATTCTCTCTCGCTGCAAAAACTCTGGGGATCAATCACCGGTTACCATGGAAATGAAACCACCCATGCAGGTGTATGTGGATGTGCAGGATGGCTCTTCTGCTGTGTGTGTGTGTGTGTGTTTTCTGTACTCTATACCTGCTTCCCACCAGTCAAAGCAGAGAGGCCTGCTCAGGTGATGCTCCCCTCATGGACTGCCCTCACATTCAGAACGGCTTTGACAGCTGTCTAGTCAAGACGCTTTCACCTGCCACACTCGGCTTCCTCTCAGCACCGTGCAGCATAATGACCAAATTCAAAAGAAAAACACACACGCTGCTGTCAGATGTGTGTGTGTGTGTGTTTTTCTAGTTAAAAAGGACGCTGTTTGTATGAAAGCTCTTTACTCAAATATCCCTAAGTTCAAGCACAGCTTCGTCTTAGTGAATAAATATAACTCCACAAAGGAAAATCCTGTCATTAAAAATGTTTCCACCATGATACATCTTCTTTTAGTGTCTGGAATCTCAAATATAAAAAGAAAACAGGAGTGTGAAGCTTATGAATTTCTCTCCCATAGCTGCACAGTTAATCATAGAAATGTGTGTTTGTGTGTGTGTGTGTGGCCAGGTTGAATCTGCATCTGTAAAGCATGTGTCCACTATACGACAGATAAAACTTAAAACTTTTGTGCCAAACAGATTTTCCTTCACGGGACATATTGCACAGACTTTCATACACATCTTGGTTTGCTTAACATTGATATTCTACGACAAACTGCTCCCTTAAGGAAATGTACACAGAATTCCAATTAATTCTGTACATCCTTCCCACGTTACTGAAATCTTCCTGTGAAAGGAACTTGACTCAGCATCCTTCCTTCCTGCTATGTGGCTTTTCTCTACCGATTGCACCCCGTATATTTAGAGGAAGACAGATGGGATAATTAAACAAGGAGAGGATTTCCTCAGCAAACAGTTGACTTTATTATGTACCAGAGTGGAAATGCTGAACTGTAGCTGTTGCTGTACATCACATGCAAAGGGCTGACCTTGTGAAAGAAAGGTTGCTGTGCATGATAATGAGAATGAGTGCACAATGAAGAGAGGGAGAGGCGGCGTCCTATTCATCAGGCCCCCAAATGGACAACAACAAACTAGCTCAAAGTAAATTAATCATATTTGGTAATAGCAGAGTTGGCTGGACGAAACTGGTTGTTGAAAAAGAGTGACAGAGGAGAAGAAAGAGAGAAGAAAACAAACACAAAAGCTATTGAAATGTTTAAGGACAAAGTCGGAATCTGAGTGTGACTTGATTTCCTTTGGGCCAAATAAATTATAACTCAGTAAATGAAGTAAGGAAGCATTTTGTTTGGAGATGAATGGGAGATTTTTGATATGCTTTTTGATGTCTGTGGTTCTGAGATCAGTTATTCGTCTGTCTTCCATTTGGACATATCGTACTTTATGTGGAGCTTTTGTCCAACAGAGAGAAACAAACAACACACACACACACACACACACACACACACACACACACACACAGATATCAGCCATCCTTCAAAGCTTATGTTCTGATTTAGTTCTTCACTTTGTCTCAGGGCTTTTTTTTGTTTCTGATGTTGTCCCCCACAAGACAGGATGACGAATGTTTAGTTTTGAAAATCTTGACATTTGTTCCAAGCCTGTAAACAACAAATGAGGCCTTGAAAACAGCAAACTACTTGTTTGTTGTTTCTTTTTGTGTTTCCACGGCGACTACGAGGAATGTAAATGAGTCGCGTGATAATAAATCAATAGATCAATAAATTGAAAGAATTTTCTGCAGTCAACTGGAGAAAAATTCAAATTTTCACCAGCCGGCCAGAAAAACAAACAAACAACATCCAACCAAACCAACCAACATCCAACCAACCAACCACCCAACATCCAACCAACCAATCAACCAACCAACCACCCAACATCCAACCGACCAACCAAACCAACAATCAATCAACCAACCAACCAACCAACATACAACCAACCAATCAACCACCAACATCCAACCAACCAATCAACAAAATCAGTCAACCAACCAACCAACCAACCAATAAAACCAACCAACCAACCAACATACAACCAACCAATCACCCAACATCCAACCAACCAACCAACAAACCAATCAATAAAACCAACCAACCAACCAAACCAACATCCAACCAACCAATCAACCACCAACATCCAACTAACCAACCAACCAACCACCCAACATCCAACCAGCCAACCAACCAACCAAATGTAATGAAAAGTAAAATATCAACACTGTCTTTAGAATTCCGAGGGTTAATCAGAGGATAGGAACAAAAGAAACACCTTCCAGACTGCAGACCAGGCTTTTGTTTCTCCAGACGAGTGAGATTGATGCCCACTTCCTGCAGAGGGTAATATCACTCAGACCAGAAGCAGCCAACCCTGAATTCCTGCATCACTTGTGGAAGTTGTGACTGCAGTTGCACTTCATAAAATGTTCCAGTGGATGGATATTCAATGAAGGATTTACTGAATAAAGAGTCTGCAGAGGTTGAACAGGATGTTCAGTCACATCTATCAAAATCTCTCAAAACTCTCAGTAAACAACCAGAAAGTGTGACATCTTTCTACACAGCTGCTACACATCTTTTACTCCTGCAAATCTAACATTCACTCGTAATAATCTTTTAATGGGCTGCTCAGTGTATCTTGAAGACCATAAATTAAAACAATTCAGCAATAATTTTCACAACTCTTTCACAACTTTCTTCAGGAACCTGAGATTCCTGTGAGGAATCATGGTGTATTCACACGTTGAAAGTGTGCGGTAGACAGGAAACTGGATGTTCTCTTCTTTTCAATGAGAAGATGATGGAAAACACTGCCATCGCTGGCTGACACAACGCACACCCAGACAGAACGTGTCGTCAAAAATGTAAATTTTCCAACTTTTATCCACTCACCGTAGCTGCGGTGACGAACCAGATGCTGGTTTATTCTTTGGGTCAAAGATGGATAGCGACAAACATATGGCCAGGCTCTCCTGGGGGCTTCAAGGCTCTCTTGTCAGGTGTGTCTTTACAACTTTATTACAAATTAAATCAAGTAGGTGATCAAACTGAGTTGTCGACTGTCTGAAATACCTCCTGAATCTCTCTTCATCCATCCTCAGTTCTTGAATTAGCTGTTGGAATTCTCCTAGCAGTTTGCGCTCCTGCAATATGGGATGAACCCACACGTGTCTGCATGTCTGCCTTTGTTGCTAGTTCTTTAAATGAGCATATAAAACAGCTAGAGCCAGAGCTTTCCTGTATTTTCTGCAAAATGCTAAAACGCAATTGCATCCTCCAATACTAAATTACAGCTTGTCAGATTACCATGACAATGTATGTCATGCCGTGTCTACAGTCATTGTCTGCCGTCCACCTCTGCAGGTGAGAGTGATTCTGCTATAATGACAGGTAGGGCTGTTTTTCTACCATCAACATGTGAATGCGATATCATGTACTTTATCTGCATTTTGACACGGGAACTAGAGTTGAAATGCACTTCCTTCAACCAGTGTTTGTTGAGTTAACATCACTAACTGGATGCAAAAACTTATTCAGATCAAAAGGAAGTACTGTTCTTGTACTAGAAGGCTAGAATTGATTGATTGTATGTCAATCAAGTTGAGCTGACTGCTGCGATAGGTTTACAGAGAAGGCTTTGCTGGTGAGACATTCAGGGTATAAAATGTAAAAATGTGTGGCAAAATCTTTGCTGATCACAGAGAAGATAAACTTGCTATGTCAAAGATCCTACAGCCATAATAAATACAATTACACAGGAAAGCTTTACTGGTGCAACAATACAATATCTCCAGTACTTTTCCTTTGATATCATCCCGATTAGGATGGCAAAACAAATGGCCTATATTACTGCTGTGGTGTTAATAATGCTTGGATTTCTTTTATATCATGCAGCTTTTATGAAAATGAATACAGCATTTGTAAAGGGGACAGTCTAAAGCAGTTATCCTCAAAATCCAGACTCCAAACCGGATTTGGACTAAACCACAACAGTCTCTGGACTCTGAGCAAATTATGCTTTTCATATGTATTATCAGTATTATCTGCGGAACATCACTGTGACGCAACAAATCAACCTTTTCTGCTTTCTCTGCTGCAAAGTGAAACCGAATGTCCGTCTGAGAGTTGACAGTGCAGCTAGTTTTGTTTTTTAAATTCCTGGTGCATAAAGTTTCAGGGATTATTACAAGAACTTTATAAGGAAGTCAGGAATCTTTTACAGCAGTCAGGACAACAAAATTGTCCTTGTTTGTTGCTCAGAAGCTTTGCAGGAAGAGCCAAAATGTCATCCTGTCAAGTATAAATTTTTTTTGCCATGCAGCTTTTTAGGTGACAAATAAAAGACAAATTTATAGAAAAGTGAAAGTACAAAAATGGCTTTAAATTTTACGTTGCATTTAATATTTGGGAAGCTTGGGTAGACAAGTTTTTTATTATTTTATCTAGCATATTTGTCTGATTTTGTTGATCTATTGAACTATCTTGTAATATTTATACCATTTTGTGATCAATTTTGTATTTTAAGTTTTTGTGGCTGAATTGTTCTAATGATGTTCTAGATGGATTTTTGGTATAAATTACTACTAAATAATATTCATATATATGCACAAATAGGTGAAATGTTTGCTCTAATTGGCTGTCTAATTACTTTGATGTCTTCGTGTATTTGATTCTCCTTGATGGGTCTTGGCTCTTCCTTTGGCCCTGCCCTTCACCAGGTGTTTCTCTTTTGTCTTCCGTTTTCCCTCTTTGAATCACTAATTGTGATTGAAGTGACCTGATTTCGATGTTTTGCTCACGTGGCACGTGTCAGATATGTTTTGTGAAGATGTAAACGGAGAAAAGCACATGCGTGTTTGGCCACATGCACACAGTATGTGAAAATAAATCAGATATGTATTGGACATCTGCCAATGCAGCTGCGATCCAAATACACAGATGGGAATTTCTTTGCCCTTCTAACTGGTATGTAATAAAATGCAACACTCTTCTTCCTTATCCACACATGAATGATGCAAGCAATCAATAGGATGATCACTCTATCTAAACAGACATAGAGAACATATTGTCTATGTCAGACATACTGATTATACCAAAACAGATGTGCTAGCGTGCCATAACAGGCTCTCGTTACAGCCGCCGCAGACCAACTCCACCCACTTCTGCACTGTGATCGCCCCATGACAGGACGTGTCCTGATGGAGGAGTCTTGGCGATAAACACTCGCACAACATCGATCATTGCTGCACACGCTCAAGCTGCAACAAGAGCTCTGAGCCTTCTTCTCCTTCATCATTACGTCTCGGTTGTGAAACATGATTAAGCCTTTGTGGATGTTTAAATATTAAGATAAAGCAATAGCTCATAACTGTGTAAACACAGCTGTCAGATAAGGGCCACTTAAAAAAGAGAATGTGTAAATATTCAATAAATATGAGATGACTATGCTGTCCAAAACATCAGGTAAAGGCAAAAAATTGGAATTGGGCATCAAGACCTACAGCATAAATATACAGCGTTAGATGTTTGATGAAGCTTGAGATCAAAATATTGCTTTCAATAAATACACAATAGATGTTGAAAATATCCAGATTTTCATTGTTTTCTACATTTTTCTTGTACAGGTGTGTATAGACTCTTGTTTTAATGTATGAAAATATAGAAAAGCACTAGTTATTTATTTAGCTTTACTAAAACTACAGATAGATTTACCATTTGCTCACCATAACGGTCATTTTGATCTTTGACACTGACACCTTGTTGCAAGTATTGCAGAATAGTCGTCAGCAGTCTGTCTGCACATCAAATAATCTTTGCACTTCACCTTGTATTTCTGAGAACTGAAAATAGACTGTCAGCAATGATGCTAATTGTGACTAATTTGTGTCTGATGCTAATCACTGTGGTGTGATGTGTGGTATGCAAATACAACTCAGTGCCTTTCACAGTTACTAGTTAACACTCTTTTACACCAGTTCTGTTGCCAGCATTGCAAAAAAAAAAAAAAAAAAANAAAAAAAAAAAAAAAAAAAAGAAAAGAAAATTTCACTCCCTGCCTTCTTGCAAGTATTTGCATTTTTCACATTTGCTGTTTTAACTGTTCAGTTAAACATTCTTTGAATTTCATTATTAATTTAAAGAGGAAATATTATTATTATTATTATTATTATTATTATTATTTTTATATTTTTCTCTCAGTGTTGTCAGCTCAGGACCTGAACATTTGATTGTTGAATGACTAGTGCAGTGCCTGTTGAAAACATCCCTGTTCGGTCCAGACTGGACTTTATGGTGTGCGCTGCAGCCTGCCTTAAGTGGCCATGGAGTGGAGCATATGCTGCCACACCTGGCACATATCCTGCCACGCGGACTACTTTTTACCTGCACAGCTCACTTTGAGAACCACTCATCCAAAAAACTTCACATGCGACACTGAAAGTCCTTGGGTCTGAGCAATAAACGTGTCGAGTTTCAACTTCATACAGTGCTGGGTTCTGGAGATATTGGTAGCACAGACAGAGATTGTGTCTTTATAGATAAAGGGATTTGGCAAAATAATATGAAAACTGAAATATGTTTTTTTATGTTTTGTAAAATGGTTTGTAGTCATGTGTATGTATATTTTTTTGGGTCTCAAGCATATATTTATTGGGTCACCGGTATCGGACAGATGATTTTCTAAGCTCAACAAAACAGTGATATGGAATTTTCAACTGTAAACCACAGTTCAGGTCACTAAAATCACCATACTTCCCAGAAAACGAAATGATACCATGTTCTCATATGATACAGCTTTGATAACCAAACTTGTACAGAGGAATTACTGTGGTATTTTGAAGGTCTGGATGAATGCCAGCAGTACTACCCCTGCAATCTGGGGTCCGGGGACAATGTGCTTATCAAGGGACCAGCAGAAGTTTTTGAGCCTGGAGAAAGTTTAGAGGAAGTCACAGATCAGTGTGCTGCAAGGCGTTGAACTCTGCCACAGCAGTCAGACTTTAGCCTCAGGCCAAACACTCAGCATAGGTGCCGATCCACATGTTTCATTTTTAATGTTTGAATATGAAAAATGTTCTGAACAAAAAGTCTAATCCCAGTGCTGGGAGTAATGAGAATGTTACCTTGTTCTTTTATTGTTTTATGTGGGGGGGGGGGGNGGTTCTGTGCGTCAATATGTCTCATATCCAAGTGGATCCGAGCAGACGCCTTATCAGCTCTGATCACGCGATGCCTCATAATCATCACAGAAGAAAATGTGCTTTTTGAGGTGAGATGGAGGTGTGAACTGAAGTGCAGGGAAACTGGAGATGCTCTTTGCCAACAAGAGGAACATGTTGAAAGAAAAGCTGCTTTTGATGGCGGAGCGTCATGCTGGTGCCAGTGTTGGTGTTCTCTCCTTATTTGGGTTCATCTGGGTCAACTGGATGGATCAGATCTCAGTACTGGATTGTAATTTCAGGTTAGATCTGACTTTTAGAAATCATCTCTTTTTTGAAAATTATGCAAGTTAGGACCAAAATTTAAGACCTGTGAAGCCCTTTACAAAGAAGAATTTTCTTTATTTATCTTTATGCTTTCATCCGTATTTGAAACTTAAATGTAAATGAATGCCTGAATGTTTTGAGAGAGCGACAAAAGATTCAATTAGATTCATTTTTAAAAAGTCCAGAATTTTAACAAACTTGGAGCCAGACCTGAAGTAGATACAAATTGAAATCAGGTATCATATAAGTCAAACAGAGCTAAGAAATAATTTTTTGTCCTGCCTTTACTGGTTTGTTGACAATTTTGTCGTGCTCCCATGTCGTGCTCCTGTGCTTTGAGGGTTATATTGAGGTCTATTTGATATCACCAATGTTTCTGCATAAATTTAAACCTTTTAATGCATGAGTGCTGGTTTCTTTCTTCAACAAGAAAGGGCTGACTGACCAAACAGCTTGTCCATAGTTGAAATATATGTGTTTATTTATGCCAAACGCCATGAAGGCCAGCAGCCTAGTCAGCTTTGACATTTCATTAAATGCTGAATTCCCCCATTCCAGTTGAGCCACCATGTTTCTCTTGTTTGGTGTTTTGACCTCAGTCAGTCTCGTTCTAATCAAGCTTCTTGAAAATTTCCCTTCACTGTGCTTAGATGGAAATTTTATTGTCCTTTTCACTCAGTTTAAAAGGTGTTGTGTGTCCCCTTTTATTCTTAAATGCCACATTAGCTTGGAACAGATCAGGTCTCTCCACTCTCCAAGCTGCATTTCACACTGGAGGTTAGCAGGTCAGACGTGATGGGGAACATGCTGAACTGCTTTATGGTACGAAGGATTATCTTTCTACCACATGAAACAGGAACCATTGTTACTTTGCAAGAAGTGTTTGAATGCATGTGCTCATTAAGTTACTTCACCAGAAAGCATGACTGTTTTTTTTAAACCAATTTTCATCAAAAAAACAACA
The DNA here is from genome assembly GCA_014773175.1 of Lucifuga dentata. Taxonomy (NCBI): domain Eukaryota; kingdom Metazoa; phylum Chordata; class Actinopteri; order Ophidiiformes; family Bythitidae; genus Lucifuga; species Lucifuga dentata. The sequence continues at coordinate 34,603 of VXCM01002800.1, read as the reverse complement.
AAAAACCAAAAAACAAAAAAAAAAACAAGCTGGATTTTGCAAAAAAAAAAAAAAAAAATGTTTAAACTGGTTTTTACTGCAAGCGAAGGAAAAAAAAGCCACTAATTATACACAAAAGTTCCTCCAGGCAAGTGAAAAAACAGTTAAAGTGAAAATTATTCATTTTATTTTCCTTTATTTCATAGTGTAGTGTTGCACGTTGAACTTTGTCTAAGTTGTAAAGCTTGAGGTTGACATCTAGAGCAATGAATCCAGTTAAACAAACCCACCTGAATTGCCCTGAAAGCTAAAATCGTGACTTGTCCTTTACTTTTGGAACATATGTACATCAACATGTAACACATTTGAATTTACCCGACTACACACCTGTTACACTCAAAGTACAAGGCTAGTGAACAAGTTTTTCATCAGCATGCATGTTTCACAGACCACGCGTGCTGCCAGCTCAGGCCTGATGCAACCAGCCAATCAGAACAGAGAGGACTTTTCGAATGAGGCCTTAATGAGAAAGAATAACCTTTTTTCACTCAGTTTGCACAGTGGTACTGCAGCAAGGGAGAGTAGAAGTGGATGAATATGTTTTTGCACATTAAAACTTTGCAAAGGTTTCAAAATAGACCCGTAAATGAAAGTAAGAGCATGTGAATATATAATATCTCCTCTTTAATGTATTATTTCTGCATATGCTATTTTTATAATTTCGCTTGAATTTTTTTTTCTTATTTCTAGACTATTCAAGGTAAAAGTTTGCACACTGCTTTTTACTCCTATAAATATGTTTAATTATGAAATGTAATATTTTGATCCATGACAGATTATCAGGTATGTCTATGTGGAGTTTCACTGTTATGAGGCTTTGGTATTTGAATTTAATCTGTCAGTCTGGAAGCACATCCGTGGGTGTGACTAAAAATATATATATTTAAATCATACACATGTGAAAACAAGTAACAGGAGCTATTTCTGTATTTGCCTGAACAAGACAAGGCACAATTTGCTTAACTGGACTTCCATCTAAATAGCATAATGCTTCACATGATCTAAAGCACCCACAAATATAGTCACAAATGTAAGTCAAAAGAAGAAAAAATTGAGGGAAAAACTGCAGAGACAAAGCAGGATGCAGTGTTTTTGAAAAATGATGTGACCTTTAATACTGCAGGGCAAGCACATGAATCAAACGACAAAAGTAAACTTATCACTACAGCTTGTGCTAGATTCTGCTCTTTGCATATGCAGTAGTTTTGTCCTACAAAACTGCATTTTGGCTCTCAGGTTTTCCTGCAAAGCTCGATCTGGTCTGACTCCATAAACCCTGAGGCTCTGATCAGCTCCAGATTCAGCTGATGTTCCTCCCTGATTTGTATTTATTTATGAGGCTAAATGCACACTAATCAACATTAAAATATAATTGCACAGTTAGCCAAGATTTACTCATTCTCATTTGCAGTCTCTTGCTAGAATGCAGTTAGACACAAGGTATTTATATTATACTGTATGTCACAAAAGTAATCTAAAATTGTTTTGAGCATTTCCCTTGCTAACATCCAAAGCTAGCAAACAGCTTTACTAAGACCTGCAGGGTCTGATTCCTGTTTGACTAACTGAAGTGTTTATTTTTGTATGACCCTATTCTGGCTGCAGAGTATGATAAAGTTGATTTAGCAGTTAGTGAGTGCTGTTGAGTATCAGGTGGTCTTGTTTGTCTGACTAAGAGGTTGAGATTGAGTGAGTGAGTGATAAGGGCACACCTGGAGTTCTTATTTGGTTGTTATGTGGCATGTGGTTTGGCTGTTAGGTGACAAAAACAGGAACGTGTAGAAGCAGGGTGGGTGATGCTGAGTTATAAAAGCACTTCTTCATATGGTCTGATATGAGTAAAAAACCTTAACCTGCTGTCACCTGGAGTAGAAGACAGGATTTACTGCAAGAGTAACTCACTGTTGTCATTACAATCTAAATAGTACTGCATGTTTAAACGGTTATCATGTATATTTGAGAGAAATGTGCAAATAAAGCCGACAATTTTTATTTAAAAAAATGTCTGTTGGTCTGAGGTTTGCTCTGAGGTTTAGATGAGGTTTAAATGCTCTGAGGTTTAGATTTCTCACTCCCTTTGACAAGTTGTGAAATAGCAATTTAAAACAAATGTTTTATCACTCTCAGCGGAATTTAGAAGATTACGCAAACTGCTATATAGCTGGAAGTGTAAGCACTGGGTGGATCTTACAGCAACACTGGAACACATTCAGTTTAGCTGATGTTCAGCAGAACCTGTGCCAGACTTGAGAAACACAGCAACAACCCTGATGGGTTTAAGCTAGCAGTACTTTACAAAGTGCTGTGCAAAAGGGAAAAATAATAGAAGCAGAAAACATGCAAAAACAAAAGACAAAGAGATAAAATATGTAAAGAGAGGGACCTATATACAACACAAAAGGGGACAACAGCCTTCTAAGTCAAATGTAAAATTTGAATACAATCCAAAAGGTGATGGGGAGCCACTTAAGAGAATCCAAAACCGGTGTCGTGTGTGACCCACGTTTTGTTTGTGTCAAAGCTTTGCTGCAGAGTTTTGCTGGAAGTGAGTTTGTGTAGTTTGACTGCATAGTTCAGATGTGATGCGACAAAAGTATGGATGATGTTTTCTAAATATGTAGGATGAAGAAAGGGTTTGATTTTTGCGATATCGCTTAGTTGAATCAAGCTAGACTACACCAATGTTTTTGCATGAAGATCAAAATAAATTTAGATGGTTGTTAAACACAACACACTGTTTCATAATTAAGTTGCAAGAAATTTCAAAATTTCAGACATCCATTCATTTATTGCACTGTGGCCTTTCTGAATTGTAGCTATAGAACACTGCATCATCTGCATACAATGATAAGCACTATCAAAGCGACAAACGATGACCCAGGAGGAGCATCAATGTAAAAACCAGATTGGACCAAGAATTCAGCCCTGGGGTACACCATACATTAAAGTAGCTGAAGAAAAAAAAAACATGCTCGGTCATGGAAACACTGACATCTTATCTGTCCAGCAGAAACTTCAAACGTTTATGAGCAGTGTAACACTTTTGACTTCCCACTTTGACCCGTTCCTACATTATTGTGCTACCTGCTACCTTTAGCTATTGTTTATTATGTGTTTGTATAGAATACCCATATAAACTTGTCTATTTAATCAAGGTATTAAACACTGGCAAACACTCGCACACACATGCTACACATGCTCTGTCTTTGTTAGGATTTTGTCATTCATATTATAGTTACTCTAAGACCATTTTGTCATTAAGCGTCATGTGTATTCAGGTTCCAGTCAAACAAAGCAGCAGGTGCATTTGCTGATTAGCTCCTCCTCTGATTGATGGTGCTAATCAGTGAACTCAGTTGTTGAAGTATTTGGGTGGAATAAAAACTTATACACACACACACACACACACACACACACAGATTCATGAATCTTCCTGCATCCAAAGAGTAGGCAAACTGCAAATGTTCACTGATGTGTGATACTTTACATTAAAAAAAAGTTTTATTTCAGAAAAACAAATGCAAATGTGAAGTCTGGTGGCAGCATAAATGTCATGTTTCAAGACATCAGGACCTAACAAAATAAATGTAAAGTTGTAAAGTGCACCCATACTAGTCAGGAATAATCAAAATATTTACATCCTATATATATATATATATATATATATATATATATATATATATATAACAGCTAAAATAACCACCAAGAGGCTGTAAACTATATTTTCAGGCTTTTTGGTCTCTATGGATGTCAAAAAAGATGAATCTCGGGTTTTGTCAGTAACTGCTTGTAAAAGCAATATTTTGGGTGAAAATATGAATAATTGCTACAAACTTATTTAACCATAATAGATATAATAATGATGATATAATAGGTAAATGCAGCTCTTGTACCATATACAGGGGATGGAAGAAAAAATGAACACCAAAAACCAAACATTACACTTTGAAGGTAGAATTTATTGTAGGGTTATTTATATTGGATGCTTCATTTTGATTGGTACGGTCATAATTGAGTGCAGTCAATGATCAGATATGAAAGCTCGTCAGCACTGAAAACCAGCGTTTCCTTTACTGTCAAACTAATTACCACCAAAACAGGACGGTGTTAAATATGTTGTTTGCTTCAGATTGAGAACTGGCATTTATATCTGCTCCAATTCAAGGCTGCCACTTTCATTTAGGCCTCCTTTGGCTTTATCTTCAAAACCTGTATTTTGTTATAATGAAGCTGGGATGTTGCAAGTTAGTCCACAGTAAATTAGTTGAGGGAGTCTTTTTGTATTTGTGTGTGTGTGAGGGCATGTGTATACATATCTATTGCAAACAGAATGCAGATTATTATTTCAAAACAAAGCATACTAAAATGTTGTTTATCGCACTGTCCTATGGGGCAGTTATTATGGATATGTTTTGTTATGCCAGTTTATTTACTATTTTGTTGCTGCTAATTCATCTGAGTGGATGTTGTCACTGGAATTTTGTCATTTTTCTCTTATCTCTCTACGTATCTTTTCTTCTCTCGCTCTTTTTTTCTCTCTCTCTCCTTTGCTCTTGTTAACCAAGGTCATTCAGCAGATAGGAAGGACGGACACAATGTGAGATTGTCAGACCTGCCTGCCATCTGCAAAGAGTCTTGTCACAATCTCTTCTCCAGGCCATATATCTGCTTCTGCAAATGGCAGCATCCTCTCCTCTGTAGCCGCTGCCGGTATCCACCAGCAAGGTCTCGTGAAGGAGGCAGCGCTGCGGCAGCGATCCTACAGCAGGGTTGTGGATCAAACATGTGAGAGAAGGATTGGGAATTGAAGTCTGTGTGTGTGTGTGTGTGTGTGTGTGTGTGTGTGTGTGTGTGTAAAGAATGGAAGGAAAGAATTTCTGCCAAGCTGATGTCAGCATTAGGACTTAATCTCTCAGCCTTTGGCTGTGTTGGCTGCCAACACTTCTAAACGCTGGATAATTTGACACAAAGAAGATGGTGTAATGTTTTATCAATGCTTCATGGACAAATACTTGATATCTGATGGCAATATTTGAGCTGCATTCTATTTAAAAAGACCATATTGGTTTTAATCAGTGATCACGTATATCTTATTTACCCACACACACGAGCTTTGTTTGAATTTCCTGCTGGAGGAAACCCACATCCTGTTACGGTGACGCAAACTCAGAATAGCTTCTGGCACTGAAAACAGTTCTTCAGTTCATAACAGAATGAGAAGCTCAACTGAATGTTTCTACTGAATTCATTTATGTTAATATTAAATTCCCTTTTTTGAAGAAAAATTTGCGGGCTGAATAGGAAAGTTTCTGCTAATGTGAAGACATGTCCGGGATGTGAACTGATTATACTGAATAGTTTCCTGTTACTGTGCAAAGAGAAGCATCAATAATTACAGTAAAATCAACACATTATACCATTAAATCCTTTTTTTGTGAGAAAATTCTTTTACAAGAACAGAAAACGATGTAACAACAATGACATTTAAAGCAGGTGAACCTCAGAACTTTGACTTGAGAAGTACTTCTCCAAAACTTTTTGTAATGTCAAAATACTTTTTTTTTTTTTTTTTTTNTTTTTTTTTTTTTTTTTTTTTAATATTGACAACGTTACTGACATGAAATTAGGAGAAAAATGTTCTCTTCAAAATATTTGTATTCTTAAAGGACCAGACCATCCATTTTTCATGTTTGAGCCTAACATATTCAATTTTCATACACGTTACGTTACTGACAATCATTTCCCAAAGAATAAAACTGTATTTCAGCTTTCCTGATATTTTGCAAAATCTCTTAATCTTTCAAAATCTAATATTCAAGTGATACACCCAAATCGATGTTTCTCCTGCAAATAGTTGCGCAGCCTTATGAAGTCATGGTCGTTTGAATTTTTCGATAAATGCAGGTCTTCTTTTGGGACTATATTCCCCGGTGGATGCATACATTCACTCTGCACTTTTTTGTTGTTTTGTTGTTTGTTAAATACTAAAATTATGAAACTTCTAAAAAAAAAAAAAAAAAAACCTGAATACACGTCTTGTTGGTGATGATGGGTGATAACCCAAGAACATTTCAATTATCAACAAGTTGATTTTAATAGCATATCAGAATGAACTGAAACCAATGGCGGTCTGGAAGGTAGGAAAAACACTTTTAATTCACTGTTCCATTAGTGTGCTTTAGGAAATAATTGTCAGTAATGTAACATGTATGAAAATGGAATATATTAGGCTCAAAAATGCAAAATGAGTGGTATGGTTCTTTAAATAGTTTTTTTTCTGTTCATTTACATACTTAAAAGAGTTTGTATTAATAGCTTGAGAAAATAAAATTACTAAAAAGAAAAAAATAATTAGCACTGTAAATGACATGCATGGGAGACAAGCAGTTTTCCATCCACTTGGCAATTTCAAATAAATTTTGAAAAAAAAAAAAAAAAAGTGCAAAACAACACAGCAAAACTAGTTTATTTTATTTAGGAAAATATTGGTTTGTAGAATATGTGTAATTTAGGGTTTCATAAAACTTTAAAGGTTTTTTTTCACTTCAAAGTTAAGGGACATTTTGTCACAAATTTTGAGAATGACCCTTGGAAGGGACTCAGTTAAAGCTTTTGGTCTGGCGCACCTTCATCAATCCAGCTGAGAGGCGATTATTGACCTGTATCACCGGGGCACTCCTGCATTTTTGTGATACTGACTCCCACACTGAGAGTAAATCTCTTTACCGCAGGTGCCACACTGAAAAGCTTTAGTAAGCAGTATTAGCTTTTCCCTAATTATAATGGGAACCATGCTACAGCTCCCAAATGTGTATCATCAGACATTCGCCAGCAGCACTAAGAAGGATTGTTACATAGCAGGTGCTCTGTTTTCCACTTTGCTGCATGACACCGCTGAGATTCTCCAGGATAAAGCATTTTGTCAGGCTTATATTTTACTGGTGCAAAACACAATAACCCCACTAATGCACTCTTGGCCTGCCATTTGTTCTCATTTGTCATCGCAGAAAGTGCAAGGGTAAACGCCGCCCTGAAACGTGAGCCTGGCAGAGGTGGAGGAGCCCTCCACACCTCCCATCAGGCAGACGCTGGACAGGGCTGAGGATAGATAATTAGTCCCCCTCTTATTGATTTCTGTAGATTAATGTACATTTATAAAGCCTCAATTCTATTTTTGCTCGTTGGTAATGGCATTAGGTTTTGCCGTGTTCAAGCATAAATGTCCTGGATCAAATAAAGGATGTACTTTCCACCAAACAGGAACATTTTCTGAATTCAGAGAACGACTAAAGAATGTTGGCAGCTGTCAGTTTTTCAGGTGCTGAGAGAAATGAAGAGCCTGTTTGACTTTAACATGGTTACAGATGAATTCCTGATTTTCTTTCCTTTTTTTAATGTTGCCATCTGTGGTGTGAAATCCTCATTTACACTTTTTGCTGTGGTGTTCATGCACAGTCAGACATCATTTATCAATCATTCTTGGTTGCACAGTGACGATCCTTTGCATGTTTTTTGTTGAAGGGGACATATGATACATGCTCTTATTTCATTTAAGGCTCTATTTTGAAATCTTTGCAATGCAATGTAAACCCTCTAATTGTTCAAAATCAAATGCTCAGGTGATACACCCACCTTAAAATTCAATATTTGCCTACTAACACATGCATCTGAATGTAGAAGGAATGGGCGTTTTTAATTTCTCTGTAAAAGCCATCTTCTCCTGGGACTATATTCTCTGGTGGAGAAATGCATTTTCTTCCATGCAGCTCTGAAACAAAAAAATTAATACACATCATGTTCACTGTGATGGATTACTTATCTCAAGCATGGTTCAAGTCTGTCTACAAGCTGATTTCAATAGCATGCTGGAATGGGAAATGGTTGTCAGTCTCATAACATCTATGCAGGTTGTATGCATTGGGCTCAAACATGCAAAACTTTTAAGTATTCTACTCCTAATGACCCCTAGTGGGTTATCCATTAAATAATCGATCTGTAACATAATCCATAACTGCCTCCTTCACTTTTGTGGAGCTAACTCCAGTGTGACATGCAGACAGCCCCACATGTCATTAAAGGTCCTTTCTGAGTGCTAACAAGGTTGGATTTGTTTATCTGGGCTCTGGCAGGTTAGATGTCCAGCCGTTCTCCTGCATTGTGGAGTGTCACTGTCAAATTACATTTATAAATAGATTCTGGCTCCATGCTGGCACCGCCCCACCATTGAGTCCTTGAGTCTTGGCTGAATCTGCCATCTGCTTGAAGGTGTAGAGAGTTCTGGCTGATAGGATACAGAGATGTACAGGATGCTGCTGCACTGCAAAATCTACACATTGTGTTTGCTTCTGACACTACACAGAGTGAAAACAGTTGCACAAAGCTGTTTTAAAATTGCTGGATTTCAAAGAGAAAGCATAATTAGTTACTGATGAATACATATTTGGCATTTACTTTTGATGATACACTGCAAACATCTGAATTCTTTGAGTCATTCTTGGCTAATATAATCATACTTTCTTTGAGTAAGTGGAAAAAAAAGGCTGCCAGTGAGATTAATTCAACTTGTTTCTTGCAATCTTCTTCAGTGTCATTTTTCTCAGTAGCAATAAAGTGAATTGCCATCTGCACTTATGATAGAAATTTTGTAACGAATTCAGTTCATTTCAACAAATTTACTGTGCAGGATTTGCTCGAAAATATCAAGTAAACTGTTTTAACTTTAAGGTTGTGGAACTTTGATGCACAAAGACCAATGGCAATAGCAAACCATCTTAACAAAGTTGACCTCTAGCAATTTGTTTTGTTTTTTTTTGTTGTTTTTTTTTTTTAAATTTTTGCTAGATTTGGTGACTTGACACACCTCTAGCAACTTTATTTAAGGCAGCTATCAACAAATCTATCTAGATGCTACTTTATAAGATACAGATCGAATAAAAGTTTGAAAATGCTGTAGAAAAGCTTTGTTTTCAGTTGGTGAGCTAACAAACTAGCCACTCAATCATACCTGAAAACATTGAGATTTGAAAATACGGGAGATTTTCTGGGTCACGCTCCCTGACCGACCTGATCTTATTCTCTCATTAAAAGCTTTGCTAGCATGACGGAATTAAGTTTGTTTATTGCTCCCACGAGAAACCGTTACAATCAACTTTGGTTCCGTCTGGCTCCAGGTTCCTCAACGCCCCACCAGGGGATCACACCACATAATGACTGAAACAACTTGATTAGATTCTGGATAACTGTCAAAATAGGGGAGATTTACAAACGGGAGCATGGCGGGAGAGGCCGTGGAAAATATGGGAGAAACCCAGGAAAAACGGGAGTGTTGGCAGGCATGCACTACATAGCATGCTAGCTAAGGTTGCTAACTAGCATCTACTATATGTGTATACATATATATATATAAACACAATTTCACTCTGGTAATTCCTTCTGTCTGGCTTCAACATGAGCCATTTTTGTCTTTTTATCCTAAAAGTAATATTTTCTTAAATAAGTGAAATAATCTGCCCAGTAACCTTTTTCCCAACATCATTTGTTTAAAGAAGTTCATAGAAACATGATTCTAGAGCCACTATACATGTTGTCTTGTTTCAAAATGCTAACTAAATATTAGCTAATTAGCTAAATACTGCACAGTTAAATTCTTTCACTAGCTTAAAATGTGGTTAAAATTGGGAGTAAATGACTTGTTAAGATGGATTTTGTTTTTTGTTTTTTTTTTGTATTGTAATTCACTTTCATCCGGACAGATATTAATTATCATAAAAGCCATTTTCTTTGTTTTAAAATGTTAATTTCCCTGCTATAGGAGGTAATGAATTTTCAGTTGCATCATTTTTCATCAAATTCCGATATTTTCCATCCTAAATATCCCTTACTATTCATCATTTGTGGTAGTAGGGAGGTATTAGTCATGTTCCTGGCGCTTATGGAAAGGTCAGGTTATTTGTCTCGTCCTCTGTGGATTTTCCTGCTCTGGGTTCTGAGGAGCAGCGAGCTGAGATGTTAAAGCCGGGCCACAGCCTCCACTCCATCATGGCAGACATCTCAATCCGTTTTCACCGTTCATATTTTTGGCCACATTTACAGCAGCACAGGTTTCCTGTACTGATCCGTCACTGCTCCTTTTCCGTTCATTCATCACTACCTAGTGGCTGCTATTTTTCTCTTTCCTCCTCATTCTTTTGTCTTTTACCTGCTTCACTCCCTGCTTTCCTACACTTCATCCTTCAACGCCTCCAAATCCTTTCCTCTGGCTCTGCCTCAGTTTTTCTCTCACCTTTTCTACCCCTCCTTTTCCTTCCCCACACTGTAAAAATAAGAATTCAAGAAAGTCCCAAGATTTTGTTTTAATATGATTCAGTCTTATTTTTTTCTCACCCATGGAAAATTGGCATGAGATTACTTGGTTGAAGATGGCCTTAATTTGTCATAGTAAGTGACAAATCAAGTCTGTTTTCTCACACAGGCTGACGAGACTCAAGTCTAAAACATGGATTGGACAGTTTACACATTAATATTCCAAACATCTTCGTGACAGAAAAAGATGTCTTTGCTTAATTCAAAAATCTAATTTCAAGGTCTTCTCTTTTAGGATATTCAATCCTGAATTGATCTAAATAAAAAGACAAAGCTAGTAATCAAACTAATCAATTCATCCTTAGAGCCATTTTTGCAGTTTTGATTTACATTTTGTTTTCATTTGTGCTACAATTTGTTTGAGACACTTTTATTTTCTAGAATTTTCTGGAAACAATTAGAAAATCAAGAATGTTTTAGAGTGAACAGTTTATTTTTTTTTAATTTTTAAATTTTTGTTTCTAAATTTTTAAAATTAAAAAAAATATTTTCTTAAATTAAGAATTTAAGAAAAAAAGCTACCAGCCTGGGCAAAAATGCAAACATTTTCATAAATCTTTCACACTTACCTTAGAGAAATTCACTACAATTCAGAACAGTTTGCTTGTTTCTGCAGGACTTTTTTTTTTTTTTTTTTTNTTTTTTTTTTTTTTTTTTTTAACAGTGTATTCCCTTTCCTCTCAGCCTCTTATCCCCTCCTCTCTCATCATTTGGTGAAGGACTGAGTACCAGTGGATGCTGTAATCTGCTCTAACTGCACAGGACATGCATGAATGATACCAACCTTGTTCTCAATATCCTCCTGCTCTGAGTCATGACTTTAATCATTACTAATGGAGGGTGATGGTTACTGGGACTGGCTCTATTTTTTTTTTTTTTTTTTNTTTTTTTTTTTTTTTTTCATGAATTGCACCATGATAGAATGACTTGAGCTGTGGGAATGAAATTGGAAAAGAAAAATTTCTTGTTTTCTCATGTGGTAGCTACAAAATTTGACATAATTTACTTTTTGTAGACTTTGGATTTCATTTGCCACCTAAAAAGCTGTTAAAAAGAAATCCTTTAGGTCTACAAAAATTTAGTTAAATTCTTGATTTCTACCAATCTTGCCAATTTTCCACTTATTTCAAGAAAATTAATGATTCTTCAAAAAAAATAAAAAAAATAATTAAAAAAATGTGAGGGGAACAGATACATTTTACAGATAAATCTTTAAAATGTTTCAGAAAAACAATTTTATGAAAACTCTCACATTAATTACTGATTCAACATAGTTATTGATTTTCTTTTATTCGATTCTACAAAATCCCCTAGTCTCAAAACAATCTGGGAAGATTTACTATAAAATGAAACAAAAAAAAAATTCAAAGAAATTCATTTTTAAAATTCATTAAGTGATTTAAAGGAAAATAGAATTGATTTTGGAATATTCTTCCACACTTGAATACCATGTGATCTGATTACTGACTTCTTCAAAATAGGAATCAATCACTTGAGAGCAGAAGTGGATCAGTGATTTTTTTTTTTTTTTTTTNTTTTTTTTTTTTTTTTTTTTACACATTGAAACAATACAAAGCTTTCAAGACATGCTTAAATGACAGTAAGAACAGAAATCTGTATCGTATGTCTCTTTTAAATGTTTTATGATGTTGAAGTGATGACTCAGTAAAATATATTACTGTTGACATGAGAATATGATATATCATGACACGCTGTTACGCAGCCAGTCTCTTTACCTGTAGCTTTAGCATCAGATAATTCCATGTCACTGTGCTGTTTATCAGAAATAACCATGTGATAATCTCTACCTTACTGCCTCCTCCCCTAAGATGCTTCTGCATAGCGATTAGCAACTTAAAATAAACGATTGTGTGAACTGTACTTATTTTACGGATCCCTAAACAGAATTACCATAAAATATAAGTGATTAAAACTGATGGATGGATGGCAGTGAAGTCTGTGGATGAAGTAAACAAGCCCCTCCCCCTCTCCATTAGTATAATTGCATTACTTAATGTGATATGGGCTATTTCAAGTCATCACCCAATTATACAGCACGCTGTTTGCTGGCGGCCCTGAGCACTGAAGTGTGTATTTATTTATCGCCTCACACAAACACACAAACAGGCTGAAAGTTTGGTTCAATGTGGTGTAACGCAGGCAGCCTTTCAAAATCATATGCAATAATTTTTAATTAAAATGTAAGCTTAAGTGATTTTCTGCTGGATATTTTACATTCCCTAAAGAAAATGAATTCATTTTTCATAAATGCATCTTTGCAATGTTTCTTCCTGACCTAAACGTCTTAGAATATTTTAAGTTTCTCTTTGAAAGTTAATGCATTTCTCTGGAGTGCATTGCATACCACATTAACAATTAACTTTATTTGCCTGGTTTGTTCAAAATTGATTTTGAATGATTGCTTGGTAGCAACACAACAATCAAAAATCTTATAAAGGCAACAATGTAGAAAAAAGTGAGGGTAGAAATCTGGGAAACTTCAATAAGGGGAAGTGATTTCATACATTTTGATCACACGTTTTCTGAAGCAAAGCAGTGTGATTTCCAGGAAAAAAACAGCCCTTGTTGACTATGTACACATAAAACACACAGTTACATAAAACACACAGTTACAACCAAAATGAGTTCAGTACATTTAATTGTTAATTGATTCATTGCACATTTGCTCAAGTGCGGAGTTATAATTAATGTAAAGCTTTAAAAAATACAATCTCAGTCATCTCTGACATGATTCTGAGTGATTTCATGTTGACTTTTAAATAAAATACAGGATATGACAATTAAACTCTCCTTACGGTCTTTGTTTCTGATAATTCTGTAAAGTAGACATTGAGAAACAGGGCAGCATAACTGGTCAACGTCAAAGATCATTTCATTCATATTTAGGTAGTGTAACTTTTGACATAATACATGTATATTTCCTCTTTGTGTAAACACAATTGTGTCCTAAATATTTTTTTTTTTTTTTTTTTNTTTTTTTTTTTTTTTTTTTTGCAGCGAGAGAGAAACCAAACCCTCTGTTTAGCACTAGTTACCATCTTTCTGTTGGCACCTGAATAATCATAATCACCGCTCTTCAACTTTTTTGTTCAGGTTCCACATTGCAGACATGTACTCCTTTTTTAGAAATAGTTAAACAGGTTTACAATACTTAACATTTTTCTCAAATTAAAAAAATAGTTTTAGATCATCAACTGTACACAATACCAAAACAATGTGCTTTTCCCCACAGAGTGTACATAGTGCTGAGTTCTTTCATCATGCCCTCCACCAGCCCATCTCCTCCTTTTCTAAGGCAGGTGGCAGGTACACACTTGATGCTTCATGGAGGTCTCTCTCCATGGAACTTTCGATGTCTGTACCTCCCGTTCTTTTCCTTGGCCACATTAATACAGGCGTTGTGCTTGTTGCTCTGCAAGTGGTTCCAGTACTTGATGAGTTCACTGGGCTGGAACTGATGGGACGTTATCAGGTGGCTGTACTTACAACTGGAGTAAGATACCCGCCAGTGGTTGAAGAGGAACTCATTGGGAGGTGGAGCTGGTTCAATACGTAACTTGGCCAGACAGATCCCCACGTAAACATCCTCTAGGTGAAGCCTGCGTATGCTGAGAGAGGCCTGGTAGATCAGCTCGGCCATGTCCCCTGAGAACACGTACCCCGTGCCTGAGCAGAATATGGGATAGCGCTCGCTTGGGTACAGCTCTGGCGGCATGTACCACTTGCTGTCCTTGTTTCGATTTGGTGCGTAGCCCCTCATCAGGTAACCTGTGAAGTACCTCTTCTTGGGAGACAGCTCGGGCTTCAGCAGCTTCTGCATGAGATACTCGGTGTTGACGAACATGTCACTGTCCGTCTTCATCACGTAAGAGGTATGAGGACAATGCGTAGCCACCCAGTTCATGCCCATCAGGGTTTTGATGGTAAGGTTGTAGTAAGTGTCCTGGTAGTCCTGTTGGATAATGTCATGGTGAACACGACTCTCTTCCTCTAAGCTACTCTGGAGGAAGGTGTCAGAGTTCTTTCCTTTGCCAAGAAGGAAGAGGCGAATGAACACCAGGCCCTTTGCTATGCTCTCGTTTCCCCATGTCTGGCGAATGGCATTCCTGGCATCAATCTGGCCAGGTTCAGCAGCGATGAGAAGGATGAGGAAGGGCGTGCTGTCCCTGCATTTGAAGGGCTCGTTCAGGATGTAGCTGTAGGGCTGGGCGCTAAGCCTCCCTCCCACACCCATCTCCCTCTGTAAACTGTTGTTTGTGCTCATGGAGTCCTCAAGCCCCATTACACCCATCCTGGCTGGCACGGCTCCTCCACCTCCTCCTGCTCCTCCACCTGCTTCTCCAGCTGCTTCTNCCATCCTGGCTGGCACGGCTCCTCCACCTCCTCCTGCTCCTCCACCTGCTTCTCCAGCTGCTTCTGCCTGCTGAGAGCTGAGGTTGAGCAGAGGCTTTGGTGCTACGTACCCTGTCTCTCGCCACACACTCCTAAGGGAGGCACTCTGGTTGGCCTCTACTTTGGGGCTGCGAAAGCCCCTGACAGTGTACGCCAAAGGGTTTTCCCTGGAACCACCAGGCCCTGGCAGCCAGTCCTGGTGGTTGAAAACTAAGAACAGGGTAAAGAGCAGAGCCAGTGAGAGCAGGCCAGCCACATGGGTCCGAAAAAGTGAACGCTTAACGGTCCAGGTCATCTTGATGGGACAGCAGTGCCGCCGTCTCCACTGCATGGTGCAGATCGGGATTGCACGAGGCTGCTGCTCAAGTATGGGCGGCGGAGGTGGTCACGTGCACTCACCTCAAACATGTGGTTTCCAACAGTCAGAGGGTTATCTGAGCTGGCAGATTGGTTGGAGCAGTGCCTCCTATTGGAGTCAGGGGAACATTCAGAGACCCCTGGTGCAGCTTACAACAGGGTTAAAAGGGCTCCTGGTGAGGTTACACTGCAAAAAAAAAAAAAAAAAAAAAAAAAAAAACAGAAATTCAACAAAGTCTCAAGATCTTGATTTGTTTTTTTTAAATGTTGATTCATCTTGTGTTTTTTTTAATTTTTTTATTTATTTATTTTTTTTTATCAAGCCTTTTGCTTCACCAAATGGCAGAGTTATTTTACTTCACAGAATAAATATGTGCTTTTTCTAGTCGGGTATTTTTTACAGTGTAGGATGGCGATGATTGTCTCACCATGGAGGCTTCTTCCTGGGTTTCTTTGGCACTGCAAACACAGGGCCATGCTCTGTGTCTTGTCTCCTTCAGGATATGATAAGGGTCACCTCCTTTGTGTTTGCTCCCTCTAATCTGAAAAGAAAAAAAAAAAAAAANAAAAAAAAAAAAAAAACGAGAGAAACAATTTTGGCAGCAGTCCGAAATGCACCCCTTTTCATTGGCGCTGAACCATATGTCAATTGTCTGACTTTTGGCGATGATTATTATCCTGTTTGTGAAGAAAACAGAGCTTATTTCTTGATCTTTTTGTGTTTGCTTAGACACAGAGTAAATCTGAATTAATCTTTAAAGATGCAGCATCCCAATTAGAGACTTATTCTGCCCACTGTGGTAAATAGCTCTTTTTGTAAGATGACTGATGATTTGAAGGAAATCAATATGAGAGACTTGTAGCTGGTTTGACTGGATAGATACTCATATCACAGCAGACTGTGGGAATGTAGCTGTATGAGAGAAAGAGAGCGAAAGATTTAGAGAATGCTGTTTGGAGCATGTCAATGACAGATAGGAATATTACTACTATAAAGAATAATTTTGCATATAATCTGAGTGAATGAATAAAGACACAGCCAAATGTGTGCTTGGTTGCTCAGATGCACTGACTGATAAGTTCTGAGCTTGACACATAAGATCAAGTGCCGTGATATGTTTTGTAGAGGTACTACATTACTTCAAGAGTTTTTTGTACATCGGCTGCATTCATTTGAGTGGAAACCAAAGCTTTGTTAGTTGTACAAGCAGGACAAACCAGATGAACATGATTGTGTCCTAACTGGCTGCTATCTGTGACTGTGACTTTGAAACTTCAACTTGACTTGAAACTTCAACACCAAATCCACTTTTCTGAGTTATTAAGTTATATATGAAGCCAACTGATAATGCTATCAATAGATTCTGTCGGCTGTGTTTTCCCTTTTCCACTGAAAATCATGGTGGAGCTGCCCTCCAGATCTCAAAACAATTCAAGCCTATCTGTTATGTTACCGTGTACTCCAATTTCAGAGTTGGATATTGGGAGAAAAGTTTGCCACTTCAAATGTTTCGCTTGCAAATGTGTGGTTACTAACAACACTGGAGTCGCTATGACTGCTTTCCATTGCAATGAAAACTAGGCAACTACTGATAGAGGGACCTTGGAGGAAACAATCTGTCAGTGTAAGTAGTGTTAGTGGTCACAACCTGGTGGGGTAGTAGTGTAGCCCCTTTTTTTACTGTTTGAATGCATTTTTTGAATATGTGAAGGAGCTAAAACAGGAGGGTTAAAGCGCTCTTAAGTAATTCGGCACCAACTTTGATCAACTCCCCAAACTTTCATCTCTTCCCAAACAAAAAAAAAAGTTGGCTGTGTTTTTTTTCCAATATAATCTCCTTCTGAGTTACATCTATTTATGGTGTGCTTAGAACTTATCAATCAACCCTATACAACATAACACACACATGTCCGGAATGTAACAATAGTCTAGTAAGCATTTTCAATGAGCACATTTTCTGATTTCATTACATTTATACTTAAAATGACTACTGATCTCCTTGCTGAGAAAAAATAAGACTTCTTATCATTAATTCATTACAGGAAGTCCCTGGGTTACGAAAGAGTTCCGTTCCCACGGCTGTTCGTGCGTCAGATTTGTACATAAGTCAGAATGTGCGTATCTAGTGTATATATTTTACCTTTCCATGCACAAGAAACCAGATTTATGCTTTGGAGGCCTGGTTACGAAGGTTACAAAAAAAAGAAAAAAAGGCAACACACACAACATGGTGTTTACAGCGAGCGTGATCCGACTTAAAATAGCAATGGCTGCTGCACCGCTGATGACACGTAATGTTTTAACGTGCGTTGCGTCGTAAAGTAGTGCACGGTTCCTTATTATAAATCACTGTATGTAACTCAAAGTTTTAATTTGATAGGCTTTATGGCAGTTGGCTCGTAAGTACAAGTTGTTTGTAAGTCAGACGTTCGTAAATCGGGGACTGCCTGTACATCCTACTGACGGCCATTTAAATACAGTATAAAATACTGTAAACTCCTCCATGCAAACTGTAAGGTGTGATGCTGGGTATGATGAGCTGGTGGTTGAGTCTTGCATGCTATTATTCAGCTTAAGGCCTGGAGCAGAGGTATAAATTGCAGGTTTGCTCAACGTGGTGCCAGCTAACGCTACTCTGAGCCGCTTGGGCGAGCGAGTGCCATCAGCCCCCCGCCATGCCTCGACAGCTTGGGAGGAGATGCATCTGTCAAAATGAGTTTTCAGGGTCCAGCAAGCAATGGTACTGAAGCCTGAGCCAGCCTCTAGCGATAACAGCCTTCACCCGCCATTCACCTTCCACCTTCAGCTTATCAATGCTGCTACTGTCGATTTAAGACCACCCAGCCAGCTCCATCTTCTACCACACACACCGGCGTGAATACATACCAGGCAGAAAGCATATGAAGGTACACTGGAGATGCAGCCAAATGCAGATACAATATTTGGATATGAGCAAATAATGCTCTCCAAACAGATAATATCATATGATGGAGTAGTTATCTGCAGATTTTATTTGATAGTATTAATACAGACAGTTAATTTTACAATTTTAATATACTAATTGTAATTGAGAGCAGAGAATGCTTGGAGTTTATCCATCCATCCATCCATTTTCTAAACCCGTTTATCCTGTTGAGGGTCACGGGGGAGCTGGAGCCTATCCCAGTGGTCATAGGGCGAGAGGCGGGGTACACCCTGGACAGNGTCACGGGGGAGCTGGAGCCTATCCCAGTGGTCATAGGGCGAGAGGCGGGGTACACCCTGGACAGATGCTTGGAGTTTATGTTCAACAATAACTTAGTTATATTTTAAGAAAAGGATTGTAGCAGCTTGGGCGTACATGTAAAGATCGCTGCATTCATATGCAAAACAAAAAAGTTACATTATATGACATATGATTTGGAAGGGAAATTCCTGTCTGTGCATTTACGACTGACACATTGGCAGATATCAAATACATACCACATATTAATGTCGCCCAAAGCAGATCTGAAAATTTCAGTTTCGATGAGTTTTTGCAGTGTTTATGTGTTCACAACATATATCTGATATATGCCACTTGGGAGCAAAAAATTGGAATTGGGTCACCATTTAGACATGCCTGCCAAATTTGAGTTCATGCCTGCCCTCTTTTGCTTTAGATCCAAATAAAGATAATATTTTTTTAATTTAAGATACAGATATGAGCAGTAGATGGATTTTACACATCTAATGTGCACACAGAAATACCCATTAAAACACAGAGAGAGAGAGAGAGAAAGAGAACATGTACAGTAACACACTAAGGGGGGATTCAAAGGAGGTTGGGAGGCAGTCGTGTTTGCACACATTGATCCAATAACTCACCAAGGCAAACAATCCGTTTGCACAAGCACAAAATTTACTGTGCATCGTACATAATTATATGCACACTAGATACTGCACACATTTTTATCTACCCATACACACACAATATACTAACAAACATGATCATTCTTGTGTGTGCATGTGTGCACTCACAACACAAAGTACAGAGCACATCAGACAAAATCATATCCAGAATCCACACACACACACAGCTTCTGTGCATGTTAAGGCAGGCACACAGACACACACATCACCACAGCAGACACAATGTGCCAGCAGATACTTGCAGGTTATACTAACTGTAGTGAATATTAATGCAGCAGCACAGTAACTCCTGAATCCTTCTTCCCTGTGTTAATTTACTGCCTGCCTTGCTTTTTGTTTGTCTGCATTTCATTATTTTTGCAAATACATAACAGAGGAATATCTTGTGCAAATGCTACATGGTGGCTTAGTGTGAGGCAGATCTCTAACTTCCAATTTTCATTTCCTGTTGTTTGCTCATTCGTCACAACAACCGGCTAGAAACACGCTAACCTTTTCAGAAGAGTGTGCTTACAGAGCGCGAGCAATTACAGGAGAATGAGAGGGGCCAGAGCCAGCTTTGTTTTAAAGGTTAACACACTTACATCTGCACAGGAGATTTCTGCTGTCAATTAAACGAACATCTCGTCATATAAACTCTGACCAAGCATACACACGCACACACAAATACATATACACAGACGTATATGTTCATAAAGAGATGCACACGTTCCCCCACCCACATGCACATACACACACACACAGGCACGGCGAGTGTACGGCTGTTTGTCTGCCTAAATCCAAATTTCACAGATACATCAGATCTATTCTTACTTTTTTTAGCTGTTCCATTCAATCTGCCTCTCCTCATTAATTCATTTCCTTTCTTCCCATCAATGTCATTTCTATGCAAGCCAATTAGTTACACTGGCACTAATTAAAGCCCCAGCGATGCTGCAGTGGTCTCCAGCAAAGACGGGGGGGGGAGGGAGTGTAACACAATGGTGATATACCACGCATGCATTACAGCGTCCCACTTCAAAACACGGGGAGAAAAAAAAATGAACAAGGGATGTTATTCAGTCTGTTATCTAGAGTTCTGCATCCACAGTGTTGCATGCAAATCAAGCTTCGATGTCAAGAAGAATCTGACGTTTGTTTCATAAAAGAGTTCACTTTGTGGTAGTGACCCGTTTTCGAATTTTTTTTTTTTTTTTTNGAATTTTTTTTTTTTTTTTTGAAAATACGCTGTTATGATTCATGAGCCGTTCAGAGTGGCCACTCCCTAAAGTTACAGGTTCAGTTTTCTTGACTGAAACTGCCTAACTGGTTATTCACATTCAGCCTGACATTGTGTTGAAGCAACATCACCAATTTAACTGCAACATTTATTATTTCTTTCAAATTATTATATATTTCTTTTATATTACTATATTATTATGTTGTGTTTTATTTTATGAAATTACATTGTTACCCTCAGAGGGAAAAGTAAGAGAGGTTACCCAATGTGTATTTTATGGATGTGATTTACAGAACAAAACTTAAATACAAAGGCATTTAAAAGCATACTGGAGCAGTAAATATTGTATATTGTATTTTCCAAACTGCCATTGGTTTCAGTTCATTTCAGTACACTATAAAAATCTGTCCTTCCTGATTTCATAAATGTAGCTAGCAGCTATAAGCTTTTCTATTTAAAGTGGCTTTTGCTCAGACAGCAAATAGAAGCCTTTCCAGTTAAACTTGCAACTCACACAGGTTTTCTTTTCTGATATGAAAATCACAGACATTGAAAGAAAAACTGAACTATTACTCACCCAGTTTACCTTCTGTTGCACATGTGGAAACACACAACAAGGATGAGCCTGCAGCTTGTTCCGATACGGAGAAAACTGATATGCTTTATAAATGGGATAGAAAGTGTTTGCTTACAGGGACTGCCCACTTTCATAGGCTTAATTTAGACTTGAACTCATCAGTCTGCATTGTTAGATATCAAAATAAAGCCAAGAACTTTGTTTGTGAAACCAGTAGCCGTGTCTTCAAGTTCTTGGCTTGTCCTCGCTCTCTTTGTCTAAAACATGTCTTTATTGTCCTCTCTTTTATTAGCTGTTGAGGAGAAGCATCTGAGCCAGCATCACCTCCATCTTCACCTGTCTGCTGCATTTAAGTATTTCTATAGCACCTTTCAAGGCAGGCATCACAAAGTGCTTTATAAAAATGACAAGGCATAAAATTAAAACAACTGAAATTAAGAATCAAATAAAAATAATTAAAATAAAAATAGCGAGTAATACAATAAAAATATATCAAGGTAAAATGGGGTTCATTAGCCCTGTGCAAAAGCTGTCCAAAACAAGTAGGTCTTGAGCTTCTTTTTAAAACAGTCCACTGTTCAATGTCCAAAGGCAGAGAGGTCCAGTTTAGGGGAAACAACCTGAAACACACAGTCTTCCTTAGTTTTAAGTCTGGAATGTGGAACAAACAGCAAGCCCTGATTAGATGACTTCAGAGACCTGTTGGTGACATACGGTTGTAGTAGCTCATTAATATACATAGCGGACTGACCTGAAAGGGCCCTAAAGGACAGAACCAGAATCTCCAATTCTAAATTTGACAGGAAGCCAGTGCAGAGAAATAAGGAGAGGTATAACATGTGTCCTCTTGGAAGATCTGGTTAGAAGTCTTGCAGCAACATTCTGAACCATCTGCAGGGATCCAGGGATGAAAAGTTTAGACGAGTAAAACGAGAGTTACAGCCGAGAAGAAACAAATGATTATGCATGGATTTTAAGAACTGCAGCACATCTTTTGATTTTGATTCCTTTCTGATTAGAACCATATTTCTAAGTCTGTCTGCGCAATCATCAGTAGTAGCCAATGTTGAATACTAATAGACCAGTAGTTGTAGTAGTAGTAGTAAAAAAAAAAAAAAAAANTAAAAAAAAAAAAAAAAAGTAATTGGTTGGTGAATTGAATTTATTTCTTCCCCAGTGATATTTAAGACTTGTTCTTTCAAGGTCATACTGAGCTTTTGATCATTGCCTGATCAAACCTTAAAGAAACATCTGAGGAATTAAGTCCTAGGCTTCAGTCACAGCTGACACTTGAAAAAAGAAGAGAAGGCTGTTTTTGAGCCCACACCTCTCCACTTGCTGCTGCTGTCATCTCTTCTTGGTCTTAATGTGTCCTTTTTGTCTCGCTGTTCAGCTGCAATCCTCAATAACCCATCATTTCACAACTGCTGTTTACATCTGATTTCACTGAGGGGTTCACAAACATCAGCAGAACAGCAGCTGAAATTGAGGTGAAGGGCGATGAGGTCTGATTCTTCTCCTTCACTTTCAATCTCCCCTTTAACTGTGTTGTTTGGTGTGTATCAGACTCATCTAGGATAGGACCACTGGGAGGGTGAGCTTCATTTGTGTTAAGTGTTGGAGAATGGACGAGTGGCACTTTATGACCAGCTGTTGGTTCTTTTTTTTTTTTGCCCTGGTCAGATCTGGGCCAGGCCACCAGAGCCTGTCAACAAGGCTCCATCAGATCTTTAACATGAAAAGAACCATACTGGTGGTTTTGCATGTTTCCGCCCAATAAATACTACCTGCATGCATGTTATGCTACTGTCAAACATTTTCCAAAACCTAAAACCATATTTTAGTTAATCTGGCCAAATCTCTTAATCTTGTCAAAATCAAATATTCAGGTGACAGTACCCACCTACATCTACAAATTCGCCTGAATGTTGAAGGGATGGTCTTTTTAAGATTTTCAGTAAAAGCCGTCTTCTTTTGGGATTATATTTCCTGGCAAATATACATTTTCTTCCCTGCAGCTCCATGTTGGGCTAATTAAGTAAAGTAATTGACAAAAAAAAAAAAAAAANAAAAAAAAAAAAAAAAATGTAATGTGTTCACTGTGATGGATTACTTATTTCAATCACATTTTAAATCTCGACAACTTGATTTTTATAGCCAGAATGAATTGAAACCAGTGGCACTCTGGAAGATAGGAAAAGCAATTCTAATATTTATAGCTCCAGTGGAATGTTATAGGAAATGGTTGTCAGTAGCGTAACGTGTATGTGGGTTTTGGGCTCAAACATGCAAAATCATTGCTCCTTTAAAATGTCGAGCTATCATACTGCAACTTTGGATCAATTCATCCCAAAAACAAAAGAGTCTTGAATCTGGACTCAATAATAGAAGAAACCTCTGGGAAATAAAGCTCTGACAGCTATAAGCCTCTATAGCTGTAGTAAACATTATATGACACTTATATTCTCCTCTATGTTCTGAAAGGATACCCACTCCTTTCATTGGTTTTTCTGTCAACGTTTACTAGCAAATTTAATTTTATCAGGATTTTTTACTCTTGCAGTTTTATTAATACGGTCTGTTCACATTCTCTTCACTTTGACTCTATTTTGGGTTGCGTGCATGTCGGTTGAGCAACCACAGCAATAAATTCTGAGGTGGTTTGAAAATTAAACTCTATTAAAGCTTCATAGTCTAGTGGGCAGACTGAACACCCAGATGGTGAGCCTCACTGCTGTTTCTTTTAATGTCCACCTCAGCAGTTAGCACATGTCCCTAAGCATGCATTGGCTTCAGTGCCAAGTAGCTCAGGCAGCTGGATGTGATGAAGTGGATAAAAAGCGCTCTTAATTGAACTGGATCAATGGAAACTCCCTGGCTTTGCATATTGGCAGGTTCAAAGCAAAAGTTCCTAAACTTCATTCTAAATCACCTACACACTGATACAGAAAGGATGACTGACCTGATTTCTGTTATGATTTAGTGTCGAAATGAAAAACATCTGGGCTGTTTAAAAAAAAAAAATTAAAAAAAAGGCAAACTTCTAAAAATGCCATTTTGTTTTAATGATGTAACTAAAACAGCATAAATGAGCAAAAAATGATTCAAATTAGCTATTAAAGGACCATACCAGTGATTATTGCACATTTAAACTCTAAATATTCCTGCATACACGTTATGTTACTGACAACTATTTTCCAAAATATAACACCGTGTTTTAATTTCACGTTATTCTGCCAAATACTTGTCTTTCAAAATCAAATGTTCAGGTGACACACCCAACATAAAATTCAGATTCTTCTGCTAACACATAATATAAAAGGGACAGTCATTTTTAATTTTTTTGGTAAAAGCCATCTGACAGAGACATACATTTTCTTCCATAAGGTTCCGTGTTGGACTGGTTTAGTAAAGTTACTTTGATAAAACATTTAATAGACATATTTGCTGTGATTACATCAAGCATGTTTCCAGTCTCTACAAGTTGATTTTTATAGCTTGCTGGAATGAACTGAAACCAATGGTAATCTGGAAGGTAGGAAAAACAATTCTAAATTTACCACTCCAGATGGGTACAATGACAATAAAAAATACCTTTACCCTTATATTTTGGCAAAGGTTGCAAATCCTCTGGGACTGCCCATTTAATGCCAACTTTGGATACTTCGCAGTTTTCAATACCTGTACTGGCACAGTCCAGTTTGCACATATGAATTATATTTTTTTATTATTATTATTATCAGTAGTGCCAACTCCTTAATGGGAATGAAGCAAAATCCAAGAGTTTTCTCATTTTGCTGCAGCACGCCTGCCTGGAGCCCCTCAAGAGGTCCTTGGGTTCACTGCAACGTTTTTGGGAGCCACTTGGGGGACCGAAGTGTGGATGGAGGGGAGAAGCAAGGTGGAGGGAGACAGAGAGGAAGGACAGAGTGGATGGATGCTTGATGGATGGATGCTTGATGAATGGATAAGGTGGCTGGCAAGGGTGGCAGGCTGGATTTAATGGAGGGAAGAGGAGGGCGGGAGGGAGGCTAAATGAATAATGAGGATGTGGAGGACTGATGAGATGTGCAAACCTGCCTACCTCCTCCTCCTCATGCTGCTGCTGCTGCTGCTGAGGTTGCGGTCGGCGGTTGACGGAGTGTGTGAACTCTGGTGTCTTTACCCGNTGCTGCTGCTGCTGAGGTTGCGGTCGGCGGTTGACGGAGTGTGTGAACTCTGGTGTCTTTACCCGCCATCACCGTCTCATGTGGAAATCGGAGCTTTATGTCCTCCTCTTCCAGCGCCTCCTCTTCTCATCACACCTTGGATGCTTTACGTGCTTCCCTTGTCCTCCTCATCTCCCAAACAAACCTGCGCCTTTTCGCGACTCCTCCTCTCCTGTTCCTTATGTCCAATCTCCACTACAGCCCCCCTTTATTTATCTACTTAATAAATATTGAGTTTTCCTTTTTTTTTCCTATAGTTTCCTGACCTTTTCCAAGTTTAGTTTATTCTGCGGGTATGTTATTTGATGTAAAAGATAAAGGAAATAAACACAACTACACATCCAGAGCCCGATCCACTGGACGGCGGAGAGAGCAGCGGTTAGAGGAGCAGCAGGAGNAACTACACATCCAGAGCCCGATCCACTGGACGGCGGAGAGAGCAGCGGTTAGAGGAGCAGCAGGAGTGCCCCTGGTTCCTCACGATGCTGGGCGAGGAGCTGTAAAAGCAATGGAGGAAAAAAAAGAAGAAACAAATAAAATCCTCCTCCACCTCTTCTACTGTCCAATTACTCTTAAAACATGTTCCCTGGGTCCCGAAGGAAAAACAAAAACAAGTCTTGTGTCTTTACCGCCCCGCTTCGGCTTCATAGCCCGATCCTTCTTCTCTATCTCTCCTCTGTTGCTCCGCTCCGCCTGGACCGACCCCCGTTGGGTTTCCCAGCCGGCAAAGGCAGCTGTTGGGCCGGGTAGGCTGGCTGCGAGACACCGCTACACTGACGGAACTCTCCCACGTCACTGCATTCTTAGCAGAGCAGATCACGTGACCCAGTTTAGCCGCTCATGTGGCGTTCACGGCGTGTGGGAATAAAGTGGATCCTGCTCAATCCCATACCCGACCATCACTACAGCAGACATACACACACACGCGCGCGCACACACACACACACGCATGCACGCACACACACAAACACACACTTAAATTATAAACATGCCGTAATAAATAAAGTTGTAGGTCTTATAATTATTTACTATATCATTATGTGACTATTAATAGTGTATTATTTTGTCATTCTACTATTTTTATTTACTATTTTAAGGGGTCTCACTTAAAAACATAATTTATGCTATCTGTGCAGGGGCGGTGCTAGGGGCTGGTTTATGGGGCTTAAGCCCCAGATGTTTTCCATGAAGCCCCAAATATTTTTTATAATAGTGTGTTTTGAATTTTCTGTAGCGTTTTTGCAATTACCCAAATTCATCACCAAGGTGGAACNATAATAGTGTGTTTTGAATTTTCTGTAGCGTTTTTGCAATTACCCAAATTCATCACCAAGGTGGAACCAAAGTGTTGTGAACGGATTGGTCGGACCGAATTGGTGGATGGAACAGAATAATGCACCACCATTTATCTCCACTATCTAGATCATTGTAAAGGTTTTCGTTTTAAAAGATTTTAAACATCATATAACTTTTTAAAAGATGTAATATGATTTGTTACATTTATTAAGCATTTCTCAAAATTTATATTTAGCTTTGGTAGATATAAAATAGCTTTGAACTGGGCTAAGATCTGGATCTCCACATCCTAGATCCACCCCTGTATCTGTGTACGTAAATATATATATATATATTGGCCAATGTGACAACAACAATAAAAAGTAGTAATGGAGACTGTTAGAAATATAACGTTGCCTGTTGAGATGAAAATTGTCCGTTGTGTTACATTTTTAATCATGCTTTTAATATTAAAGCTTACGGTTGTGGGGAAGAGAAAGTGTAACACCACTAACTAAATAAATAAAATATTTCAGCAAAGAACCATTTTTGATTGAAATATTATTATTCATCTGTGAGCAAATTGGAAAAATGAAGCTTTTGTGTCCATGTTTTCTCATTTTGAACGTAACAAAAATATATATATATGTATATATATATATATATATACACACACACACACACATTTGCTTACTANTGTTTTCTCATTTTGAACGTAACAAAAATATATATATATGTATATATATATATATATACACACACACACACATTTGCTTACTAGTTAGATTTATCCTCTCAAACGTAAACTGTGTTTCCTCTCTGAAAGCTAAGGTAATGAAAGATTTCTCCAGGCAGGATTCTCATGCTTTCTCTCTTTCCCACATTTTCCTGAATGCAGCATTTCCCCTCCTCCCCAGCCCACTACCCTGATCCCCTTTGTGGGTGAAAAGAGAGGATTTAACCCTGTAAGAGCATGGAGCCAGTGGCCATCTGTAACAGCTGGATTTACCACCATTCTGCTCTTTGTCTATGTAAACTTCAGAAAAATAACATTTTTAAAAATGAAATATGGATTTTTTTTTTTTTTTTTTTTTTTTGCCATGTGCTGCTACATTAGTAAGGCATCATTATGATCGCATCATTACCTACTACATTGAGCGTGCCGTCACATCTTGACTGACAAAAATCATGTGCTGTATTGAGCACGCTCTTTAGCTTTTTCTTTTTAAAACTGACTTTAGATTCCTATAACCTCTCTGCTTTAGCAGAGGGACAGATCAAACCTGCCTCATTAGTGACTCAGACACAAAACAAAAGCTTCATCAGGTTCCATCAACCCACAGTTCTGTCTGTTTTAACATTATACCTTTGCACTGATGACATCTGAGTTACAGATTTTAAGCTACACTACAACACATTAAGCCACATTAAGCCACATTACAGAGTTATGAAGTCTAAAGTCATTTTGCAGTTTGATTTTTCTTATAATTTGGTTTCCATTAAAGAAAAAAAACAAACAAATTGCACTGGCGAGGATGATAAATTTTGGCTTGTAAAAATCTTTTCTACAAATAGTTTCTTGTTATTGCAAAATTATTGGTTTTGGGGGAAAAATTCTAGAAAACCAGAAATTTTGACAGCAAAAAATAATAAAACCAGAATCTTGAAGAAAATTCTTCAAGATTCTACAACTCCTCACACTCTAGAGCGTTAAGATACTGTTAAGAGATTAGATTTGAAAAATCCAGACTTACCACTGTTTTGAAGAGATTTATTGATGATAATAATGAAAATAAGATGCATTGAGATCGATCAAAATGATAAAGCTCAATTACAAAACTAGCACAGATAATGTCATGTCTGCAGATGGTTTCAAAACAGGCAGAGGTTGTCAGGATTTCCCTGATGGGCTAGGATTTATCAATGAGGAAAAACAGGTGTTAAAATCTATGACTGGGATGTAATCAATGTTCCATAAATTGAGGCTACATCAGTCATATTTCCACTCATGCACCAGATGGAATTATAACTCATGCAAAGCAGCTTGCCACTTCAGGGACAGTCAGCCAGTAGGAGAGCGGCCTCTTGCTGCATTGTAAATATTGAAAGTTAGCACCGCAGCATAGAAGCACAGGTGACTGAATAATTAATAGGAGCTGCATCTTTGACAGAAATACTTTGGAGGACATTAGCTCAGCTACCTGGCTGTTGAGAGCATATTTGTCAAAAGAAAGTGATGCCGGGATGGTGATTGATTTCTCATGGCTGCCAGGTTCGAGGCAGGGTGCCTCTGTACATTAATATCATGTGGCATCTATTAGATAGGTGACTTCCTCAAGTCAAGTCCGACCCAGCTGCCTCGCCAAACACCAGAGGATCAAAATTTAAATTGTCATCATTAATTGCTGGTGCACGGGGAGTATGTTGAAACACTAAGTCTCTCTCTCTCTCTCTCTCTCTCTCATGCAGAGACCTAAATGCATGTATACACAAATTTCATATTTTGCTGTAATTGTTTTCCCCTAAACCAGCTCTAGTCTGAGTTTCTGTTACATTATCTCCCCTTTTCTTGCAAAATGTAAACAGCCATGCCCAGAAGTGTAAAGTCCTTATCAGAAAATAAAAGCATGTGTGTGCTTTGGCACAAAGTGAAGCATTACTCACACAATATGGCTTCTGTCAAACACATAAATGGAGACCAGATTTCTCTTTTATTTTTATTTATTTATTTATTTATTTATTTNCTGTCAAACACATAAATGGAGACCAGATTTCTCTTTTATTTTTATTTATTTATTTATTTATTTATTTATTTCGTTTCTAACACACTTCTAAAAGGTGAAAAATGGCTGTGCAGTAAGTTCAAATACAAACGGCTTGACGTTAGCATAGCAATCTGGAAACCTCTTCACATTTGAATAATTTCTAATTTCTATGCCTTCAGTCATGGCTAATTCATCATATTGACAAGTTCTGAGAAGAAATGCCAAATGACATGGCAAATAATACAGTTATATCTACCTTTCACATTGTCATTCTTCTCATTTTGATAAGTTAATTGTTGTCTTTGTTCTAATTCTTTCTAAAGCACATTTCAGTTTCTTTTTCTGACTCAGATGGTGCTGAAGGATGGAAAGTGGTTATCTCAGAGCTATGCCTTTTAAGAAATGCAGCCTCAGATGAAATGTGAGCTCTTATTGCTTCTCTTAAAGAGTGCAGTTGCAATATCCTGTGGCTGAGCCTCGGCTGCAGGCAGGGATGTCTGAGAATATCTTTCACTCACATTCAGGCTTCTGTTCAGTCAACAAAACCCATAAGTCAGCTCTGTCATAACTGAGGAAATTCTGTTATGCATTAAGTGGTAATAAATTATTTTTTATTTCATTTTGAAAACAACTCGTAGGCTGAAATTCCATGGGTTTCAGTGTGACTTACCAGGACACAATGACTGATGTGAAATAAATGGATTTTGCTGCCATTTTGCACCAACATGATTTATTTGAGCGCAATCAAATAAAATTTAATAAATCATTTGCTTAACTTGCATCTTTTAGGACACATAGGAATCAGATAAAGTACTGCAACGATGGGCAGACACGTTTAACCTGATTAACGACAAGTGCAAATGTATGTATATATTTCTCAGACATACATACAGACATACATAGACATACATTTTCCATGCAGCTGCAGTCATGATGCATATCAACATTCCTATACAATTTGTAAAAAAAATCGATAAGTTATCCTGTCTAAAGCTCATTAAATAATAAATAGTCTAATAAAATATCAGACACTTCTTTAAAAAAAAAATTTAAATTTTAAACTTACAATAACATGAATGCATGAATATTGTTGTTTCTGCAATACAAGTATGGTAATTGTGTGCCTGCCTTTGCTGTGAAAGCAGATTGACAGGAATATTTCCTGAGTCCTACCTAGTAAAATTGTCAACACAATTATGGAAAAGTTACTTGTGTTTCAAAACATGACACCATGAAATAAAATTGGGAGCAAATTGATGGCATACAGTGCATGTATGAGGTGGATCACGTAACACTCCAATTTTGGTCTTTTTGACATGTGGACATCAGGAAAATGCAAAAATAAGTCCAGCTTTGTCCTCTTTAAACCTTGAAATTGAAAATGGAATAGTTATGTGACTCACACAGTAGGTGTCTTTTTTTCTTTTTAGCATCAGCATGGGCTTGCCAAATAATTATAATCTGTCTAATCCATGATTGAACACATATTCCAAACAAAATCAGTGAAATGAGGTTTAATGTAAACAGGAAACGGAGCCTTTGGGGTCCTTGATGGTCTGGGGTATACCAGGGTACACTATAGGGTAGAAGTTTGAGAAGTTTGACCCCCCCCCCCCAGCCCCCCAAATTTAGTTTAAAATTAGATTTATTTTTCTAAATCTGAGTTTATATTTTATTTTTCTGTGTTAATTTATATTACCAATTTAGGAATGTATGCCATTGTAATATTTCTATTGCATGTATGAAGGGACTAGGTATTTGTTGACTGGGAGTGATGGTTGTGGTGGAGTGATTTTAGAGAGGGAAAGAAGGGAGAGAGAGAGGAGAGTAACGGTGGGAGACGGAATGTCAGGTTGTGAGGTGGAAATGACGGGCTGAGAAAAAAGTCAAATTAAGCTACAACTGGAGAAATCGTCCCTGTGCTGTACTTTGACACATGACCCGAAGAGTAAGTGATCGAGAAGAATGTCTCAGTATTACACTAGCATGAGCAGACTGTGTAGCAAGTTAATCCCAAAATGATGTGGGAGAAGGCAGACAGTAGCTATTGAATAGAATCTTAAAACACATCAGCAGGGAGTTGGAACACAACAGGAGTGCTGCACTAATGGACAAATTCTTCTTGGAAACTAATTAGTTACATTTATTTTATATATATATTTGTCATTTCCTGTGCAATAAATTGTTAAGTAAACCATGTATTGATTATTTTTTTTTAAAAATCTGAGGGTAGCCTCAAACTTCTGGCCTGTAGTGTGTGTATACAAACACACTGCAAGATTGAGCTGAGTTTCTGACCTACTGAGATCTGCCAGATAAGAAATCAATCAGTGACACTGATGAGGTCATTCTCTATTAATGGAGAATGATTCTACTTAAATGTTTGAGAAGCCAAATGGTCCTTAGCTGAGAGAGATTGGCAGGTTTGAGAGACAGTTTGGAGATGCAAACACCCAGGAAGCACCTGTATATTTCTGATAATGTAAGCAGAGCTCAAAAACTGCTTGAGCCTCTCCCATTCCAAGATTTCTCTCCCTGGACTGTCAAATATTCCAGAATCATTTTTGTATCATATGCTTGACTATATTTTGAACCTGCAGTTTAAGAAATTTTGGTGGATATACTGGATTTTTGGAACTTATCGCATATGGCATCTCACAGTAGTGAAAATATGGCTATTTTAGAAAACTCAGATCCAGCTTTCAGCCAGAAGAGCTGGTTAAAACAACACTTTTCAGCTTGGTGTTAAGTTGCGCTTTAAGTGGCCCATATCTGATGCATGCATTTACGCAGTTTAGAGCTGAAACAACTTGCATGCTCAAATTAAGGTTTAGTTTCTGAGACGGAGCTAAAGAACATGCTGCAATGGATGCAAATATAACAAAAATGATTATACAAGCTATTGATTTCCAAAGTATCTTTAAAGCTCAAAAACAACTGAATTCAATTTTAAGGCAGAGTTGAAGAATAAGAGCATTTCTTGCAGCTTGGGCATGTGCGGCAATGATCCATGCTACATCATTCATATTCAAAGTGGAAGTGTTGCATTTTATGTATAGATCAGAATGGTAAGAAAATTGCAGTTTGTGTATTTATATGACATTTGCATATACATACCTGATACATATCAGATTTATTTGTACATGTGAATGTGGCCCAAAACAGATCTGAAAATGTCTGATTCCCTATGCTTTTTTTCTGTTTACATATTCACAAACTATATCCAATATGTGCCACACATGAGCAAAAGATCAGAAATGGGTCAGGTGCATAATTGTGTTGCATAAATGTAGCCATGTGACTGCGTGATCTTCAGATTTTCAGATGTCGGTCATGTCCAGCAGTGCTGGAACAGAGAAGCTAAACTAAGGGAAGCTAACAGGGATTCATCCCGCTAGTTCTTGCATAAAGTCTGTGTTCTGTGACAATGCACTATGCAACAAATAAATGACGAGCTGGCATACGTGTGTGTGTGTGTGTGTGCCAGCATTATTTTACCATGTGGGGCTTTCAGAATGAAGAGCTGAAATGAAAGCTGGATAGGCTTTATTATGCAAATGGACAGGGAGCAGACACAGCCTGTCACATTATCAGCAAGTTCAGAAAATAACAAGACTCCATCCACACTGTGCGGCTGACTATGTGGAGTTGTGAAAGATCAAAGCATCTTGTTCCATTTTAAGAATATATCTCTGTGGGAAAATGTCCTTTTTGATTGCTTCAAAGGCATCTGGGTTTGTTTTCTTGTTCCATCTGGTTTTGGGGGAGTTTGATGTAAATTAAATTTTCTTGTAGTTTGCAGAAAGCACAAAGAGAGTGTTCTTTGTTAGCCATGATTACGTGATGCACCATTACTCATATTTTTAGCATGTGGCCAATATAATGTGAGCATGTGTGATAATTTAAGCATAACCCTCGTACTTTGCTTTGAATATTTCGCTTGGCATATTATCTCTCTTTATCATCTTTACAGGGTGAAGATGGACAGATAATTGATTAAAAT
Organism: Lucifuga dentata; assembly: GCA_014773175.1. Taxonomy (NCBI): domain Eukaryota; kingdom Metazoa; phylum Chordata; class Actinopteri; order Ophidiiformes; family Bythitidae; genus Lucifuga; species Lucifuga dentata. The sequence continues at coordinate 1,493 of VXCM01002800.1, read as the reverse complement.
CAGTTCACTGTGAGTGTCCATATCACATCTAAAATTAATATCTCTGGTGTCCAATTGTGGAAGAAGTGCTCAAATCTTTAAAAGTACTCATATCATAATAAATAGTGCAGCAGTCTCTCCTGTAGGCTCTCTTTGTTGCAACCAAACCTGAGATTTACAACACCTTTACCTCACCATGAAGCTTTAAATGACTCAAAAGGTGTTATGGTAGAAAATGTGTCTGCCACTGTGTGTGTATGTTCATCCTGTGTTCATGTTCATGCCCGTGTGATATTCATATATTCAAACAAACACACTTGTTTGCACATTTGTGTGTATGTGAGCATATGCATTTGTGTGTGTGAGAAACGCAGGCCACTGTGGCGGCGTTGGCGGTGCACTGGGTAAAATGCAGAGGTCAGCTATCACTTTGAAACATGCTGGTCCTTATCTCTGTCATGAGGCCTAATAGAGTAATGAATCAACATAAAGCCTGGGACTCTCCTGAATGGACCGCTGCCTCCTCCTCCAACACTTGTGCTTTACTTTGACTACACTTCCTGCCTCTGTAAGCATCTTTTTTGCCCTCTGCTGTTGTTTATGGGCAGTTTTCGAAAGAGGCTGAATTGTGACTACTGTCAGGGGTGCGTTCACACATGAGAAGCCCAGCATCTCATGTTACATCCAGTCACTATGAAATAATCAAAGCCTTAGACAAATGGGATGGAGGTGTTTCTGAAGCTGAAAGGGCACAAAAATGAAAAGGCTGCATATACGTATGTGATCACCTTTGAACTCCAATCAGTTGCTGCACTGCAAAAATCCACTACAAGAAACAAGCTAAATATTCTTTGCTGCATGCTACCGCAACCACAATCCACCCAAGACTCAGCCCCACCTTGGTAAAGATGTACGTCAATGAGGAAGATCATGGTGATGTTCAACATGTTCCTCCGTTCCATATAGTAACCCCTCAGTGTGCACAGTGGTGCTGCAGCAAGCAGGAGTGGAAGTGGATCAAACTGATTTTTGCACATTAAAGCATCACAAAACTTTCAGCATATGACCCCTATGAAAATAAGAACTTAGAATCTTTACGTTGAATGTAGATCAGACACACTAACGAACTATTTTATATCTTGATCAAAATATGTTAGATATGGTGTATGTTATTTATTCCTTTGAGCTCTGACAGTGATCAGTATACTATTGAACATATATTCATCATAAGGGGTTCCGTGGATCGAATCCATACCATCTGCTTTCCATACATTACGCTTTCATTACCTCACTTTGGTTACCTGCACTAACTAGCACGTTATTTTTCTCATAAGATATTTTAAGCATTTATCAGGCACCCATGCCCTTTTTCTTCGCCTCCAGCTATGTTTGATGTCATCGCATGTGGTGAGGAAGTCCTTCCTCATTTAATCTGCATATGTGATGATGCCTTTAATGCAGCCTCAAGGGGGCACAAGCCAGTGTCCACCTTGTGCCGGTCCCAAGCCCGAATA
>VXCM01002797.1:58368-70650 GCA_014773175.1 Lucifuga dentata | reverse complement strand
TTTTTTTTTTTTTTTTTCTTTTAAACATCATGTAAACACCATGCAATCAATCAGATTGATATTGGCAAAAACTGATGTTGGCTACATTGAGTAAAAACGTAGATTATGCAGTTGCATGTTCACGTAAATACTCATAGGTCTCTAATCAGCAGAAACATTGTGCAGAAATTCCTTTGTGTATTCCTCTTGTAAGTGGATGTATGTACATGTATGTTTAGGGAACAATAAGGGAATCTTATTAATTCCTTCCATTTGTACAGTTTATTCCACAATCACAATACAGATTAAAACAAAAAAAAAAAAACTCAGAGTACATTGTGCATGTAAACATACTGAGTATCAAGGCTCTATTTATGGATTTCCAATGGTGAGGGGAGCAGAATTGACTGCATTTTATAGGGTTTCAACTCTCTAAATTGATTTCATTGACATAGATCAAGCACAATGTATTTTTGCTTTACTGAAATAAATCTAGTGCATTTACCCACTTGTGGTGTCTTCCCCGATTTAAACACTCTTATTTGATCAGTTGTTTTAAATAGAAGCATCTTGTATGATATTAAACAGCAACACATCAGTCTAATCATACTTTTTTGTAAACCCAAATCCCCATTCACATTTGCACACTGAGTGTGACTACAGCCCCATCTGTCTCACGTCGGCTCTCTCTAAATTTAATTAACTGGTAGGAGAGGTTTTGTCTTACTCTTCCTTTTGTTAATGTGGCAGCACAAACCCAGCTTTGGTGTTTGTTGGTATTAATTACCTCTCAAATACATGGCACCAGCATTAACCACAGCAAACAGATACCTTTCATTTCCACCAATACCTGATACATACACCTGAGCTGAAATCAATGCAGACCCTACAGTATAAATAGCTGCATGTACATGGCAGTACCTTTCAGGTAATCAATATTTCCAAGTCAATTTTCAGAGCCATGAAGATCTAAAGACGCAGATTAGGACACAAGCTTGTTTACCACTTTCCCTGCTCATTTATCATTTTGGAAAATAAATGGACTTCTTTGTGACAGGGTGATCATGTTGCTCTCATTGTGAAAGCACAGGAAGCATCCCGCTGTACTGACAATCCTCCGAGGGTCAGCACACAAAGAAAGGAAGGAATGAAGAAGGAAAGAAAGAAAGAAAGAAAGAAAGAAAGAAAGAAAGAAAGAAAGAAAGAAAGAACTCAACGACCTCAGTGTCCAAGAAACACCAACACACTCACAGCTAAGAAAACACATTTAAACCCCCCTTAAGGCAAGTCCAGTCAAGTTCATCTGGCACTTAACGCATAGCCATTAGTAAACTGATATGTGAATGGGAATGTGTGTGTGTGTGTGTGTGTGTGTGTGTGTGTGTGTGAGTCTGATCATTCATACATGGGAAACTGCAGTCATATTGGGACTTCCCCAAGCAGTTTCAAACTTATTTTCATAGCTGCATGTGTGTCCGTTTTCATGTGTGTGAAACATTCCTGAGAGCCACCTAACCACTTCAACCTTACTCTACATACATGCTAGCAGCATATATCTCTAAATGTGCGTGCATGTGTGTGTGTGTGTGTGTGTTACTGTGTGTATGTCTTTGTTATTGTGACATATTGGAGGTTGCTGTCACACATTACACGATAGGGTTTCTATCTAAGAAAGAAAGAATGAAACACTCCATCTGTCTTCTGCTGTGTTTAGACATGCTAATGTAAACTGTCTTCTCAGAAAGGGACTCTTCAGGACTCACATGTTGATGAAAACTCCTCACGTATCTGTCCACACACACACACACATTGCAGAACACTGGACATGGCAGGGCTGTGACTTAAGGTTTCGATTAGACATTTAGTGGTGAGTGGGAGCTTATAGTATGAGACATGCTTGGCAAATGATGTGTGAGGATTGTCCAAATCAGTTTCTTGAGTGTAGTCTGTAACGGAGATGCATGCACATGTACACACAATTAGTCTTTTCAAGTTCCTTTTTACCACGTATCACGTAAAATACTTAATCCCGCAATAATCAATATCTTTGACATTAACATTGAATCAAAAGGAAAGGAGTGACAAACCCTCAGAGAATTATTGCTGAACTCTAACTGAAAACTCTAAACCGAGCTGGAAAGAATGCATTAAAACACACTGGGCAGGATTCTTAAAGCTTATGCAAGATTTAGCATGTCGATAAGGGCAAATATCATCATACAACCATATTCCACATTCATAGACGCCACTTACTGGCATCTTTTAGTGTTTGCCTTGAAAGAGGTGTTACTACAATACTTCCTTATTTACATGTTGTGGAAGCTATTCATAAAACACACCGTCAACCAAAAATTACATTAAGACCCAGTTCAGTCTAGTGGTAAGTTTCAGGGGTATAAAATCTGGGTGATGTTTTAAACTGTATTTGCATGTGTGTTAGTAAAAAATACACTTCATAGATAAAACCACTCAGATTATCAGTCAGTTTATTTAAAGGACCATACCAGCCATTTTGCATGTTTGAGCCTAATATATTCAATTTTCATACACATAAGGTTACTGACAATCATTTCCAAAGCATAAAACCGTATTTCAGCTTTCCTGACATTTTGCAAAATCTTTTAATCTTTCAAAATCAAATATTTAAATGATACACCCACCTTAAAAACCAATATTTCGCCTGCTAACAGTTACGCAAAACTATGAAGTCACAGTCGCAAAAGTTTTTCGATAAACGCAGGTCTTCTTTTGGGACTATATTCCCCTGTGGAGATGTACATTCACTCTATGCTTTTTTTTTTGTTTGTTTTGTTTGTTTTTGCACTTAAATGCTAAAATTACAAAACTTTGAAATAACTTGAATACACATCTTGCACACAATGATGGATTATCTATCCCAAGGACGTTCCAAGTATCAACAAGTTGATTTTAATAGCGTACCAGAATGAACTGAAACCAATGGTGGTCTGGAAGNTATCAACAAGTTGATTTTAATAGCGTACCAGAATGAACTGAAACCAATGGTGGTCTGGAAGGTAAGAGAAAAAAAAAATCATTCACCATTCCAGTATTATGTTTTGGGAAATTATTGTGTGTAACATTATTATGAAAATTGAATATATTAGGCTCAAGCATGCAAAATAGAGGTATGGTCCTTTAAATGGTGAGTTGTGATCCAATCACATTCTTGTGGGCTTGAGCCTCCTCATCTGCTGCTGTTTTAGTAGTGAATATTATCACATTTTGATGTTTTGATGGTGCTTTTATCTCTTGAGTTCATGTCATTTTTTTCTCTTTTTTCAGTTCATGTCATGTTTTGGGTTCATGTTATTTTTTGTTCATGTCATTTTTTGTTCTTGTATTGATATTACTGTATGTCTTGAGCTAACAACAAATTCCAGACCGTAGTTGGACAATACACTTCTATTCCATTCTTTTCTATTCGGTAGACTTTTTTCTCATATAGTATAAAAAGCAGAAAGGGATCTTTGGCTCTGATGAAGGCAGCAGGAGAATATCATTGACTGTGAGGAACAAAATAACAGAAAACCCAAACATTGTAGCAGTTGGTAGTAATTGTCAAAATTGCCTTTATACTTTTCCAGTGTGTATCACGGCCTTGAAGGTATTCATTTATAGTCTGTGGTAACACGTACAGCTGCATAATAAGTGTGTGTGTGTGTGTGTGTGTGTGTGTGTGTGTGTGTGTGTGTGTGTGTGTGTGTGTATGCGACTTACGGGGATACAGTGTCCTAGTTGGCAAGACATGAGGACATCCTTTCTGCCTGGGGAGAGAGCGAGGGAGAGAGATAGAGAAAGAGAGAGAGAGACAGGAAGAGAGTGATGGAGAAAAAAGTCAGAATGAAGAGGGATGACATTGGCCTGTCCTAACACTTCTTCAGTCATGTGAAAGATACTTCAACTTGTGTGTGTGTGTGTGTGTGTGTGTGTGTCCAAAAAAGAGGGTGTGTTTACTGTCATATTAGATATGCCATAGATTACTGCCTCCCTGACACTGTGGCAATAACTGTTTGCGTACGTGCACGTCTGTGTGTGTGTGTGTGTGTGTGTGTGTGTCTGTGTGTGGTGGGTCAATAAGAGTGAGAAAGATTCATGTACATCGCTGAGTGCACATTGGCAATGAATGTACAAAAGAACATAACCCTTTGCCAAAGCCACACACACACACACACACACTGACAGTGACACAGAGAGAGGTTTCGCTTGAATACACACCTGTCCTTTCGCTCTGTGGAACACAGCATACAGCTTGACCATGGGCCATGCTTTATGTGTGTGCGTGTGCGTGCATGCGTGCGTGTGTGTGTCAAAGGGCCTCTGGGGTATTCATGTACACAGACAGCTCCTTGCAGGCCAAAAGTCCTGTACAACAACAGCCCGACTCTCTTTCTGTCCCTGTTTTTTTATGTACTTCTCTTTTTTTTTCATTCACTCTTTTCCTCTTGTTTTTCGTCCCGCCCCCCCCCATGGGTTCTTCCTCTTTTTGACCCATAGGAGGAATAAATCTGCATGATTTTTTCCTTCGGAAATGTCCCCAGATGTGGCGTGTCAGCGTGTCAGAGTCAGATTGTGGTGTGTCAGTGTGTTTGTGTGCACACACTGTTGCTGTGTAAGCACATGCGAGTGTGTGTGTGTGTATGTGTGTTTGTGTGTTTACCAGAGCAAATCAAGGTGAGAGAGTGAGTGATGGAGAGAGAGAGAGAGAGAGAGAGAGAGAGAGAGAGAGAGAGAGATGGAATGTTGTCTAATACAGTACTTTCTAAAGGCTACAACCCAATTTGGGCACTCATCAGTTTGAAAGAAAGAAAGAAAGAAAGAAAGAAAGAAAGAAAGAAAGAAGGTGGAAATGAGGGATAGATGAAAATATAGGGAAATAAGGTTAGATTCCATTCATCTCTCCTCCTACACACCAACACAGTGATCCCCAAAGCTGTGTAAAGTTGCTTTCTTTCCTCCGTTCTGTTGCTCTGTTTTCCTGCAAACATGCAGTAATGAAAAGTGGAATATGGCTGTAAAATCTGTGCCAGGATTGATGGTTGTCACTGCTTCACTTCTTATCTCGCAGGTGGTGGGTCCATCCTGTTTCATTAGGAAACGGCTTCTCCATTTACGCACAATAACAAGAACACCTGTACAATCCAATGAAATGGCTTTGCTTTAACTAATTCATCAACGAAACTGAAAATGATTTTTTTTTTTTAATGACACAATTTCAAGCGAATTAAACCATTTAAGCTTTGTAAAGATTGCACCTTTTGTTTAGCTGTTCTACTGAATTGCAAGATTGATACAATTGATTGTATTCACATACTTTTTTTTTTTTTTTTTTNTTTTTTTTTTTTTTTTTAGGTCAGTCAATGTTGAAGAGCCAATAAGTAGTGAAAGTCAGCAGTAGACTGGTAAAATACATCGAACTGAAACCCTTATGAACTACATAGTAATCTCATTATTCTGTTTTTGCAGTTAATATTTGCAGTAGTGAAATATGTTCACATCTGTTTGATGCCAATCAAGCTTTTCAAAATTTAAAAACATAAAAAGGAAATACAAATTACAAAAAAATAAATCAATGTAATGATTTTGTTTGTTTGTTGTTGTAATATTATCCAGCTGTGCGTGAGCCTCGCTTTCTGTTATGCGTTGCACCACGAGGCAATATTGTCCATCAACAGCAAACTGTAAAGTCAAGGCGCACACACACTGCCAAGTCGGAGTGTATTTTTGCAGTGAGAATGCAAAACAAAGGTCTACACATGTTTTGTGTTTTCCCTGATGAGTTCAACTTTTGTGTTTTATAGAAGGAGTTTTGATGTCTTTCCATTGGCTCAGGGCTCGAGTCAGACCAGTGCGGAGGAAAATAGATCAGCTGTCATTGTCAGGCAGGCTCAGATGCCTGTAGGCTACAGTCTGAACTCAGGCCTTTGCAGAGCTCCAGCAGAAGTCTAGCAGAGCTCCAGCAGAGCGGCCTGCGATGATGTGCAGGTGATTCAGGCTGGTAGATGAGCGCTGCTGTCAAGTCTAATGCAGGTCAGCTGTCAAATGCAATATGTCCTCAGCAGAATGACTGAACCCTGCTCATGTTTACTGGGCATGCACCCTGATAACTCAATCGCTGAGTGCTTTAGGATGTGATAAGGTGGAGACCATATTAACAACATGCATGTATGCTTATTACTGCCACCATGGACATAGTTTGCAAGGATTCGAGTGTTGAAAATTGATGCAGGACATTTTGCCTGTTAGCAGTATGTGTAAAGAAATACTGAACAGATTTGAAAACATTTTTATCTGGAGTTCTGGCTTTTTTTTTTTTTTTTTTTTGCGGTTTTAGCATAGTTTTCAAAGTTGTGCTTTTTTTCAAAATTTTATTTATTTTTACAAGCTTACTTTTATTTCCATTTTATGGGATATGCACACATGAACAGTTTTTGTCTCAATAACTGAACCTGAGCTGAATAATCACCAGAGCATTTCCTTTGTAACGTGTGTTCCGAGCTAGCAGAGCATTCAAACTGTCATTAAACTGAATTCCGAATTAAATTATAAAACCCAGGACTCACGAAACAATGGCAGAGATTAAAAACACACAGTACTTCAGAGACTACATGGTATGTAGTTAATGTCAAATACAGGCTCAAATACTTCCTAATATTAATATATTTGTATGCTTGTGTGTATGTGAGGTTAACCCACTGAGACAGGGTCTGTATGTATGTGTACGCACACTTGTTTTGGACTAATGTTGTGGTTTATTGTGTGTCTGTAGACAGAATGACTGAAAAAAAAATCATTGGTTCAAACGAGTTTCAACTTAGTCTCATTAAATAAATGAACATGACATATTTAATTGTAAAAGCTATATGTGCTTTGTGCTGAAACTTGAAAAATGCTCTTTCCTAGGAAATGATCAGATATGACAAGAGGGACATTACACAGAGCAGCAGCTTTGCTTTCTGTTTAAAAAATAAATAAATAAATAAATAAATAAATAAACACTGCCACAGATCCCTTTAGTTAGTCTCATACTTGAAACAAACAAAAAAAGATGCACCAGTTGTGCTTGTTCTGAATTCATTCAAACATTTAAACATCAAGGGAGTCAAATTTAGTCCTGAGTGTCTGCAATTTCCATCTGAAACAGACACACATATTTGTTTGTTATGCAGAAGTGTGATTTATTACTCAGTCCCTAAAACTGAAAAGCAGCAATTCAATGCATCCATCATCAATTTTGTCTGCTGACCCGCTAAAATTACTGATAGAGACTTTCCCTCTTTTGTCTTCATGTTAATAATCAGAAAACCAAATTATGCTGATTGTGTTAGCAGTTGCTATGCAAATGCCACGCCTACCACCAAAGTTTCCATTCAGTGACCAAAAACAGATTTGATTGTGTTAGAAATAAAAACCCTCAAAAAAATATTTACTTGAAAGCATTCAGCTTCGCCAGCTTTATTTCTGTGAAGCACTCAACTTCTCCATGTTTCATTTCTGCATTTATGTTATAATATCTATTCAAATATCTATTTATATATTTAGTTATTGTTTATTTTCATTTATGTGTCGTGTGTCTGGAAATTTAATTCTCTGGAAATATCTGTTAAATTTGTGTTACCATTAAGTGTTATAAGACAACTGTTGTATTTTGTTTCAGCCAAGTGGGGGATGGGAGGGGGGCTCAAATTTCAAAATCTCCTTAGGGTCCTCAAAACACTAGGGACAGCCCTGTCCAGTTTTAATGATGCACTCTATTAAAGAGCTAATGGGAAAAACACCAATGTCAGCTTTATGCCATTTATCCCCAAAATTAGTATGAAAACCAGTTGTCCACCCAAAGAAATTAAACTTTTTTTATTATTATTATTATTTTTAATAGGCTTGTCATTGCTTGACTGACTAGAATTTGATGGACATGAAGGCTAGAATTTGGTTTGGGATAAACAGCCATCCTACTTAAATACACAGCTCGGCAATACAAAACAGCAAATTTCTTCATGCCACCATTTAGATGGCAAATACAACAAAATATTCTCTGGAATGACTAATTAACAACAAATTAGAAAAAAAAAAATATTTAAACATGCTATGACAGGGCACAGTATAGCATCAGTGTTTGATTAAGCATTCTCTTCAGTGCATCTAAAAAAGCCTGAAAATAATCATCAGGAGTAACCGAAGCCTGTGGAAATTTCAATCACAGCATCTTGACAGCCTCAAAGGAGTTTTGTATGATCACTTACAAATCACTGTGTTGATATGACAACTTCTCATTACAGTTATTCCCAAACTGCATGTGCAGTGGACTTTATGCAATTGTTTTTCTCACACTATCAACACCTATTTACCATGACTTAAAGAAATTATATAAACATTAACATTCACCTTGTTTTGAATTGATATATATATATATATATATATATATAGATAGATAGATAGATATAGATATCTATCTATATATATATTAGCTAAAGATCAGTGATTATTAGGCAAATTTAGTTTTTTTTCATTTTTTATCTATCTATCTATCTATCTATCTATCTATCTATCTATCTATCTATCTATCTATCTATCTCTGTCTGTCTGTACAAAATTATTTTTTACTTGTCTAATGTCTAAATTGTACCTGCCCTGGTTTTGTATTTAATCTTTTATGACTATGCAGTTTGCTTATGACCTTATATAGTCTTTGTGTTTACACCTGTATTTGATATAGGCAGAAAATATTTTACATAGCCTATCGCATGTCTACATTTTCATACTGAAAAGAAGGGGGAAACAAAAAAAAAAAAAAAAAAAAANAAAAAAAAAAAAAAAAAAAAAAAAAAAAAAAAAAAGACCCTATTAACTGGGCATCTTACTATGTAGCCTAATCGTCGCCCCACGGCCATCACCTGTCACCGTCAGGGCACACGGTTCAAAGTCCCGAATGACCCTCCTCCACCTCCCGACACCCGCCTNAAAAAAAAAAAAAAAAAAAAAAAAAAAAAAAAAAAAGACCCTATTAACTGGGCATCTTACTATGTAGCCTAATCGTCGCCCCACGGCCATCACCTGTCACCGTCAGGGCACACGGTTCAAAGTCCCGAATGACCCTCCTCCACCTCCCGACACCCGCCTGGAACAATCATTCATACACACACACACTGACACACGCTCAAGAACACACACTGACACACACACGCACGTAAAGCCGGCAGAGACGTCAGGATAGGACGCAGCAGGGGATCCCCAGCATTCCGTTTCTGCCTCGCTTGGCGTATCATCATCTTTTACCGGGAGGAGATGAGCTCGTGCCGGCTCGCACTTGCAAACAGCAACAATAACGGAGAGCANCTTTCTCTCTCTTTTCCCATTTACCGCTGCAGACTGTTTTCACTGTAGCTGTCGCGTGCGCCGGGCGGCCGGTGCATCATCGCGCGGAGAGGACGGAGAGCGTAAAAGGTGTTTCATTAAGTGATTTGTTGAATTCCTGTCAGATAAAGGACGCTTTGGAGGAAAAGGGAGAAACAGTCGAGTTTGATTTTTAGCTTCATTTGAGTTTAATTGTTGTTTTTAACCGCCGTGAGGACCGGAGCGCTGATCATTTCATCTGTCTTCATCACCGGCACTTCCTGCACTCGTGTTGTTCTGACAGCTGCGCGCGCCGTAGCGTCCTCGAGCTTCAATGGTCCGCTTGTAGCGCGCTGCCCGTTTTTAAAAAACGATTAAACAATTAAAAAAAAAAAAGGAGAAACGGCACTTTTAAACTCAGTGGGAATAAGCCGTTAAAAGCGGGAGCGAAGCGGAGGGAACGACTGTGTAGCAAATAGCCCGCCGGTGTTCTGAATTTGGCATTTTTTGTTTGTTTGTTTGTTTGTTTGTTTCGTTTTATTATTCTCGTCGTAAGAGAGAAGTCGACAAGCTGAACAAGTGGAAGAAGTTTTAACGGTGGAAAAGAAAAGAAAAGAAAAGAAAGAACAGATAGCGGTTGCAGGACAACGGCGGTCTTAAACTGGGAGAGGAAGAGCAGCCACACCGGGACGAACAGGTAAGACAGACCTAACACTCGACCTCCAGAAAAAAAGAAAAAAAAAAAGTAAATAAACGATAAGAAATTATACATTAAATAAACCACTTGGATGCTTTATATATTTAAAACTGTGCTCACGTTACATAAAGCATGTGCTTTTGAGGTTAAGTTTGCGTTGCAGCCACGACAGATGCCATCTCTCTCTCTCTCTCTCTTTCTCTCTCTCTCTCTCTCTCTCTCGTAAAGCTTGATTAAAAAGCACCAATAAAGACGTTGGCCGATCCTTATTTCGGACCACATATACTCCAAAATAGAGCTCTTCTTCTAATAAACCCGTAGCTGACACAATTTATTCCCTGTTCATGCAATCCTCCACCTCGTAATGAGTATATTTTGGCGGCAGTATATACCAGTTATGAAAGTTAATTTTTATTTAAATAGAGTCTGTGATTCATTGCAAATTACACACCGAATGCAAATGCGAGTACTACATTTTCAGGAAATGGATGGAATCATATTCCACGAAGCACTTATCCCTAAGCAAGGACTCGGAAAATGTCGTGTTTTTCAATGAAGATCATGACGTCCTTTACGCACTTGATTTTTGGCTTGCCTTCTGTTGAAATGGCTTTCTTCCTAACTTACATTGTTAATATTCAGTCGGAAAATGAACAGTCCGAAGCTCAGATAATCTCATAAACCGGCAGGTTAATACAGTTATTGATTTCAGACTGTAGCCGCGTTATTTTTTGCGTATATGGAGGGATATTTAAAGGTCAGATGAGGAAAGGAGGTTGGTTTTGGAGTGGGTAGCGAGCGAAAACAAGCCTTAGTTCGTTTTTATGTTAAGTTTGAAAAACTTGATTCTGTTGCAACTAACCATTCTATTAAAAAACAAAAAAAAACAAAGTTTATTTATTTTATTTTTTTTCTGGGCATATTGACAGCTTTGTCAATTTCAAAACCAATATCTCTCCAGTACAAAACACAATATTATACTCAATCCCAATTCAATTAATTTTGGTTCCAGACACCCATATTGCAAAATAATAGTTGCTGATATTCTGACAAAATTGTAGAGCAGAAGAGGTAATAAAGAGCAGAGTGAATGCTGTGGTTCCACTTGACATTCTTATCCAGTATGTAATTAGGCCAATTTCTAGTCAATTAAATAACAACTAAATGAAGTCATTCATCCCCAGAGTGTTTGTGAACACGCATGTAAACCACTGTAATGTAATATTGACTGATTCCTACAACAGGGGCAGCTTAACTCCTTTTCTCTAGTATTGATGGCAGAGACGACCTCACTCTGAACATGTACTTTTGAGGACAGCCTGCAGTAAAATCTTCTGGTATAAACATTTATAGATGCTCATGTCTTGTGATGTGTGTGTGTGTGGTGTAGGTAAAGGTATAGTACAGTGGAATATTTTAATCATAGGAATTCATACTGTAGTGAAAGATAAACCAGAAAAATTGATACTGCATGGCTTTACTTCATAATCTTCTCTTCTCACATTTCTGGCAGCTTTTGTTAGGACATGCACAGGCCCACACAGTTTACAGTTTAAAGTCCAATTTACATGATTACCCTTGTAATGACGTACAGGAATTACTCCTGTGCTCCATTTTTCATTTTCTAACAAGCAATCAGGAAACTTTCAGCTGCTCTGACCTTGTATTTCAGTGAAACGTTGCTATCTATTGGTCCCTGTACAATAGTGAGTTTGAAACATCCAGAAGGGATGTCCTTGGTCTCTTCACTGCACTATATTTGTGACAGGAACAGTACCTGTGTCCCTTTCATTTTACTGTAATTTGGGTTGACTAGATAATGTGATGAAGTCTAATTTCATGGAAAAGCCTGCAGAAATTGCAGCAAAATTGCAACACACTTCCTGACAAATAGCAGATTGTGTAGTTACTGTACAGTATTGGTGTGGTTACCTGTGATATAGTCGAAAAATAGCGGGTAACTCTGAGCAAAATCACCATCAGACCTCACCATAAAAAAAAAAACCTCATCATATCAGTTTTGTAATCTTAATGATATGAACGAGCTCATCTCCACAACATCTGCTTGAAAAGGTCTCACCTGAAATTAAAAAAGTGGAAAAACAAAATTAGCTGGTGTTACTTTGCCTGTTCCTACACTGCAAGTAGAGCTGCTAATAAAAAAATAGAAATATTGATAGGTGTGATGAAGTTTGGATGTGGTTGTGGTTGTGGTTGTGCTTGTGGTTCACTTGTTTCAAAGCTCCAATGTTGTG
>VXCM01002797.1:45868-53368 GCA_014773175.1 Lucifuga dentata | reverse complement strand
TCTTGAAATTTTCATAAAAATTTTTTTATTTGTTTTGGAAGTAATATGAAATAATCTCACTGCGCTATTTGTTTTAATAAAATAAGACTTTTAAGACTCAGTAATATACGAACGACCTCCAGCAATAATACAAAATAAATACAACTGGACCATCTTTAAACAAGATCTCGAGGCTTTCTTGAATTCTTATTTTCATCTTGCAGATATCTTCTGATACCAGCATGGAGGCGAGTTTTATGATGTAATGTTTCTGCTGTTCAATATCCTGAGCTTTAGCGATAGAGTTTATGCAGCAGCTTCTCACACCGAGGCAACACGCGATAACCAGAGAATATATGGGTGATGTTGAATGTTGTTTGTGTTGTTCTTTGTGGATGTTACATAAAGATAATGCAAAAAAAGAAATAGACACAAACCCGGGATTTCCTGATAGGACTGCAGCCTTTAGTGAGTTCTTATCCGTTAATGACAAACTGAAAAATAGAAAACACTACAAGACTGCTACACAAAATCACTGCATAGGTACTACTGGAAAAAAAAAAAAAGAGAGAGAGAGAGTTTTGGATAAACAGCAGGATTCATGAGTGCTGGAACCATGTTGCCCTCTTATTAACCCTGCTTCAAAATCTCATTGAAATACAAGTTAGATTCATTGCTGATTAAACTTCTTACAGAAACTAATTTCCTCCTGATTATGTTCATTGGCAACATGTTTTGTTTTGTTTTTTTAAACCATAGCTATTTTCTTGTCTTGCTGCCACATCCAGGAGGAGGAGGATGAGGTTGTCATGGAGGCACGAACAACAGGAGTTTCACATCAGACTCAATATGTTCACTGTTGTTCATCGTTTCTTCAATGATATGGACATATTCTACCATTATGTTTCATTCTAGACAGACTGTATTTCACCGAATGCTTTAGTCACATATATATAAATGTAACTTTCAAGAGATCGAGTTGCTCTTTCATGTCTTTTGAAAACTTTAGATTGAAAGTTGAATGTCTTTGCACCTTTTCTGTCAATGCAAACGACCCATTTCTGTCAGTTAGTACTATGAAATATATGCGTGTCGAAGTATTGCTGCAAATTGTGCTTGTACGGTGAAAATGTGCTCCAGGCTTTCAAATTCAGGTTGGATAGCATCTTCTTTTTTAAATTAAAATTAGATAAGAAGTAAGTAAAAACATGTTGTAAGGTGCTTGTAAGGCAATTGCACTTTCCTTCCTTCATTCTTTACCTTGTTTCTTCTTTAGTTTTTTTTTCTTGTCTTCTTTTTCCCTTCTTTCCTAATTTATTTTGTTTCCTTCTTCAATTGATCATGTGGTATAAGGAGATTCAAGATTTTCACTTGACAGTAAAATTAAATCCAGTAAATATGTTGAGTAGCTCTTCACCAATGATGCACTTGATGACTTTGGGGAATAATACAAATGGAAACCTTTGAACATTTGTCTCATAATCTTTCAGAGTTACATGTTTCCAGCCTGTCAGCAGTAAATATATTTGTAGAAGTTATTGCTGCCTATATGCTGCAGGTGGCAAAATTAATGTTGGATATGCACATTGGAAATATCAACACCACAGCCTTGATCGTAGGTTGCCTGTACACTCTGGATGTTTGGATAATGTGAATAGTGATAGCAGAATATATTCAGTAATCTTTTCTTTCAACCTCTCCACAGCTTCAATGGGAACATAATTAATATATGAAGTGGCAGAAATTCACATGAACTGATGTGAATCCATGTGAGGTGATTATCTCACAGACTGCTAACATTAGACTAAACTCAGCCAGTTCCTTTCCTTCGTTGATTTCTCCTTGCATTTGTTGTTTTAATTTGCCCTTACTGCCTCTTGCTTTGGGAAAAATCCTGCTGCCATATTCATTCCTGCTCCACTTCTGTGATGGCTGAAAGTGAGCTTCAGAAAATGCTGAGGGAGGCACGTCAACAGCAACTTTGACTTCAGGAGCTTCCACAGAGTTGCCTGTCTTTAATCATTTCGTGCACTACACAGATTACAACAGAACAGATTATATCATTAAGTGACTTGGTGAGATATCCTGATGTCCAAAAGTAAAATACAAGACAGAGGCAGATACCATTTTTTCCAGGACTGTGAGTTTGGTTGAGCTGTTAAGGTGGAAAATAATGGTCTTTGAAGCTTTTTGTTGGATCCAGCGTTTTACTCTTTGTACCAGCAGCGCAGCATGTTTACAGTGCAGACAAAAGTTTTAGCCAAAATTGAAGAAGAATCAATCACAATTAAACAATATTTGCAAACTTTTACCTGAAATGAGCTGATCTGCAATAAATACTGTTGTTGGGCAGTACATTGATGTAGGTATTGCATTTACAGTAACTACAATTTTGAGGTACTGTTATTTAATTACAGCTTCATTTTAGAGCAAAATAACATTTATCTGACAGCTGTTATATTGCACATTCACATTATGCATTAATGTAAGTACCTTACTTTAAGATGGCTGTTTTCAGGTAAAAGTATTAAATCCCTAACATGTCAACTGTTTCAGGAACTCCCTCCATCACTTTCAGTGCAACAATGCAATGACTTTTACTCATCATTTAAGTAAACCTGGAGAGCAGCATGTAATCCTTCATCCTTCTGAAAAAAAACGAAAATGCTCAAACATGGTGATGCTAGGTTTTCACCAGAAGGGCTGCAAAAACCTTGTGTCCCAAATTGCATTTCATACCTCCATTTCTGGAGATTTGCATTGGGAAATTAACCATTTTCCAAGTACTTCAAAAAGAAAATTCCATCTACTTGAAGAGTTCATTTGCAAAACAACACTTTGTAGCTATTTGAGAACATTTTAGTACAAATGCTTTTAATTCATGCTAGCATTACTCCTTATTCTCCTACTAGTAACACTACTACTGTTAATTATAACAATCAATACATTTACATGTATGGTAAAACTTTGATTCTAAGTTGATTAAAAAAAAACATTTAGTTGACTGTTTTCAAATGTCATCAAACACCGTCAACGTGAATTCAGCATAAATCATGGTGGTGTACTCAGTAACTCACCTGCATTGTGTGATTGTAATTAATTTACTCAAGCGTGTAAATGCTCCAGTCAATTTACAAGTAGAGTAATGTACAGTATATTAAAGCAATGAATAAAACTAATCTTTTTAATTCCGAGTATCATGGAAATGAAAATCCAGAGAAGTGAAGGTACAAAATAAAATTTGGAATGCGAGGGTTTTTCACACACACATCACATTTTTGCCTTGATTGCAGTACAAACTGTAGTGTGCATGTAATCTTAGTGACTGATGAAGATTGATGCTGATACTGAGGCTAATTACTATTCTAATAATAATTATTAAAGGGTAATGATCCCCATTGAACGGCTCACCTGCTGTTCTGCTGATCGCTGATGTATTTCTGACAGAGTGGTTGTCAGTGAGGCCTCAGTGCAATTTGTAATTCATGGTTAATGGTAACAACTGGTGACATTCTTGGGATTATGCTTACATGCAGGCTGATAAAGTGCTAATGGGACCAATTAACTCACACGTCAAATAAATCAATGGAAACAACTAAATGATTGTAAGATAATTAGCTGTGTTTACACACAACCTAATAGCCTGAGCAATGCCGGAGCTAACGGCCATCAGATCTTCTGTTTTAGAGTTCTTTAACCCTTAAAAGCATGAATTGTTTTCCAACCATTCCTAGGTATGTTCGTTAGAGACCCGTAACTTACACAATACAAATTGAGCTACAAAGTAAAATATTTTTGCTTGTAAACTTTTCAGAACATTGTATGAACGATAACAAACCCAAAAAACAAACAAACAAAAAAAAGAAACAAACAAACAAACAAAAAAAACATTTTTTGCCATATTACATTTTTGCAATGTCTTACAGATCCTGTCATCAGAGCCGGTGCATCACAGTGATGCTGCTCTGCATGAAGCTCTGACATGGCGCTGCAGCGTCTTTCTGTAGCAGTAAGCTAGCAGCATAGTTTACAGCAGAAACAGCTTCTTCCTCCTAGTTTCAGCGTTTGTTCATCAGATCAGTGATACTANAAAAAAAAAAAAAAAAGTGACACTCATACATACATTGGTTCCCTAGGGACCCTATACACTTTTTAGTGAAAAACATTAGAAAAAACAATTATTTTCATCAAGTTTGACAAATTGAAACCATAAAACTGTTAAAAACAAAGAGTTTGAGGAATACCAGGGGATTGAGGGCTTAACTGAAAAAAAAAATGAATTAGAGGTGTGCCTGATGTGGTCCTGGGTCGCTAAAGACCCGTACTATGTATTTAAGGGTTAAAGTCCTTTAAAGTCCTTTAAAGTTGCTTGTCCTGAAACATTTAGCGTGTAACCTATACAGTATAGATATATTACAATTTAAAAATTTTATTAGAATTGTAGAAAATCTTTACTCTTACTTNTCCCACCATACACCAAGTTAATAATAATAATAATAAATCTGCTTTTTATATTGTGAACTTGTGATCGACATCTGCAAAGAGAATCTGGGAATGGCAGTTTTCTTTATGAGCACATAAAGCCAAATAAATCGCTTATTTTAAGTTTTGATTGATGTGAACTGTGAGATCTGACTGAAACACTGACAAATATTTTGCATTTTATTCATTTTTATTTATTTATCTATTTATTTTTGACCAATTCTCCATGCTCTTGCAGCCGTTGTTAAAGCTTGGCCCTCGCTGTTTGAATGGCAGAGCCATGTGCTCCTTCTGTGACACACGATGTCAGCACCTCCCTGATGTCAGCACCTCCCTCCTTAGCTGGGCTTTCTGCGGGAGCTTAGCATAAAGGAGGCTCTGCTTTCCATCCATATCATGTCCTCCAATCAGCAGCAACATATTTGCTCTCTAGTCTCCTATCCACGGACACGACCAGTTGTGTCCATAGGATGTGTGTCTAAGCTGGAGGCTGGGTGAGTGTTTTATCCTAGAAGCTTCATTAAATCTGTTTTGAATTGAGAATCAATTATTGAATCTCTAGAACTTAATTGGAGCGTCACTGTGACTCCAGGAATCCAAACCAAATCTAGGGTTAGGGTTACAAATTCTCAAGGATTCTCATCCCTAGTTGAAAAAAATAAAAAAGAGATTTATATGACACGCTTCTTGGTGTGGATTGACACGTGCAGTCACAATTCTGTGTCAGGAATGATTGATGGAGATGTAAAAACTGTTCAGAAAATGGTTTTGATCAGTAGTAAGACAAAAAAAAAAAAAAAAAAAAAGGAGCAGAGAGCTGAAACTTTCCGTAAACTTTAAAGATTCTCTTACATGAAACTGATTGCTGAGTCAGGACACCAAGGCAGTGTGTACACGACGTGCACATATGGCACAAAGACATTTCAGTTATGACATAATAGGTGACAGGATGAAGTGTGTGCACAGAATATAGATTTCACACACACATGCACACACACACACACACACACACACACACACACACACGCACACAGCTGCAGTGACAGGTTTAAGTCACATTAGCAAGGTGAAGCTGATTGATAGAAACACACACAAACACAGTAATGTTCTCTCTTTTCACAACACACACAGTCCATCACTCTCACTTTCTGTCTGTCTCAGTCTCTCACTCACACACACACAGACACACACACAGTTGTATTGTCCATATTAGTTGCTATTAGCAGGGTGGGGTTGATGGATAGCAACACTTTACTGACCTCACGCGTCATTTGTTTGGTGTCACACACCACTGAACTGTGTGTGTCTATGAGTGTGTTGGAGGGGGCTATTTGTCAAAGTGAGAGAGACAGTGAACAATTGTGTGTTTGTCATTGCTGGTGTCATTACAAAGTAGCTCACTTGTTCAGATAACTGTGTTTCAGATTAATGCAGAAACAAAGCGAATTGCAAAAAAAAAAAAAAAAAAAAAAAAAAAAACATAAGAAATCTGAAGGTTTGAAAGCAGATCAGACTGAAGCTGTGCCGGGCGGCTTCCAGGTGTGACTGTGTTTGGATCGGTGAGTGAATCAGAGCCCACATGTAAAAAAGCATCTGTGCTCACAGAGATGATGGTCCAAAAAAAAAAAAAAAANAAAAAAAAAAAAAAAAATCAACTTTCTCAACATATATTATGACACTCATCCAGATTTCTACATTTCTAAACAATTCCTCTTCTTTTTATTATGATTTTGTGCTTGTTTGGGCTTGCTGAATGAATGACCTCTCATGACTGCTGTTCTCATAGAAATGAAACATTTAGAGGAATATGCAGGCTTCTGAGTATGAGCTGAAGTATTGATTATCTCATTTGGTGGTGGTACGTTAATTATCTCTGAGAACCTACGACTCTGGAAGGAACAAGTAAAAGGCAGAAATGCTATTGTGTAAGAGGTCAATCAATGTATAATTTACAGCAAAATCATAATGGTTTTATTAACCTTTGTGCTTCATTGTAGCTGTTTTTTTAATAATAACCAGCCGATGATTTGTCCATGTGTGTCTGTATAACATCTTCTTGTCTTTTCAATGTTCCTAAACAGATTCCTGCACATGTACACATAATGTACACACACAACTATGAGGTTTTTTTTTTTTTTTTAATGTCACCATCGAAAACATTNGGGGAAAGATCATTGCCCCCCTGCACTTACTCTGTGGGCCTCTTGCTGGCTGACTGGTGGCATTACACACACAGAGACACACACACACACTCACACACAAACGCAGCATAGTGGATTGCAGTGTGTTTTAGTGCAATGGTTGTGTGTGTCCTTGATGGCTGGTTGGTTCCATTAAAACAGGCTCATTGGTGCTCAGCCAGGCTTAAACGTTAGTATGGGTATGTACTGCACTGTATAGCTCTACATGTGTGTGTGTGTGTGTGTGTGTGTGTGTGTGTGCACGTGTGCGTAAAATCTTCCATGCCATGGGCTTGTGCCATACTCACAGCTCAGTGACTCGAGTGCACATGGGAACTGATAGATGGCGTGGACCAGCATGAATATACATTTTTGTGTGTGTGTGTGTGTGTGTGTGTGTGTGTGTGTGTGTGTGTGTGCAAGCAAGCGTATGTGTGTGACAACGCTACATCTTTTCCATAATTCACCTTTAACCTCTGCACTGGCAGTTCAGTTTCATCTGTAGTCAGTGGTTCACTCTCAGTTCAGTGCAGCTTTATTGTTGTATGTTTAAAACATAAAGGTTTTGAAAAGCAACAAGACACTCACTCAGAGCTCCTGAACACACACTCACACACACTCACAGCCACAAGAAAGCCGCTGTTGAGATGTTGCCTTGCTTCGGCGCCATCTTTGGAATCTGTGTGTGAAGTAATACCACCTGCAGTTGTGTCATTTATGGTCCTTCATATTACAAATGATTTTTCTACTTTATCCATAAATCATGTGAAATGATCTTCATGTTTTAACTTTAAAGGACCATACCGCCATTTTGCATGTTTGAGCCTAATATATTCAGTTTTCATACTCGTAAGCTTAC
>VXCM01002797.1:0-40816 GCA_014773175.1 Lucifuga dentata | reverse complement strand
CCCCCCCAAAAAAAAAGGATTGAGAAAAGAATTGAGGTGTAATATATACATTATCAATAACTTACATTGCTGATATTGGAGATTAAGTGTTTCTTAGTCTCCTCCGGGATTTATTTTTTGCTGCTGTTGAGTGATGAGTGACTGATTGGAGTGATGAGAATTTTTTTTAATTACTGTATTGAAGCTATAGTTTAAATGTAAACCTTATACATATGTTAGGATCTTTTTTGTTTGTTTGTTTGTTTTTGGTATTTTCTGTGTATCTTTGAGTTTTAATGATTTTTCCTTCCCATCTTGCCGTCCGGCAACATACGGTTTGCGGCTTGGCCCTGTTATTGGGAACCCTATATACACTAGTGTTTTTTAAAAAATCTGTCTTCAACATTTTTACTAATTTGAGGCACAGTTCCTTATTTGTGGCTCATTTTTGTTGCGTTTCTCCCTATTTTTCCTCGCTTAATATGAGTAGAACCATTGTGAGCTGCCCTTTCTAGGACCCTATTTACTGCAAAATACAGTAAACTGTATTTTCTTAAGGAAGAAACAACAAATGATGGATGTGTGAGGACATCAAATCCATGTGAAAATCATTTCTAAACCTATGTGTCTTTTAAAACAATGTATTTTTCAGTGACACTTTGTTAACCCTTCATTACCTCTAAACAGTGCATGAAAAGATCCCACATATTCCAAGCCAGGAAACGAGCCAACATCTTGCCCAATGCGCACACAAAAGTAATATCACTTTATTTAGTTTAGTACAGTTGCCTTCCAAATGCCATAACCTATTTCTAGATAACGATGCATCTCATTAGTCTTATTTACTGTGGTATCTAACAAACTAATTAGACCTTCTGCATGACACATGTAGCCAAAACAAAGGAGGAACGCTTATTGTTTTGCAAAAAGTTAATAGTTGTTGTTCTTAGTGGTAAGTGTGAAGTTTTACTCTTCCACGCCATTACTTTAATGAACTTTCATTACTGTGTTGTTGTTCCTTAAGTGTCTGCAAAGCTTTTAAAATTATATCGTTTGGCAGCATTTAACCTCTATAATTAGAAGCACCAAAAACAAGAGTACAGAACTTTATGACATGGCATTTAATATCCAAACCAAAAGGTTGGTGTCATGACTAACAGCAAATTACTATAGGCTGTAAAACTGATCGCCATCAGTTAGAGCGCATTTTTCTTGCAGTTTCTACTGAATCCTGTTTCACCGAGACATTTAGTAACATGAACAGTTTCCTTTAAGAGCCTGAGTGTGGAACAAGAAACAAGACCACCTTTATCAAATAATCTGGGGTTCTGTTCCCACTGAACTGCATTTTTACACTTTGTACAAACATATTTATATCACAGAAAAACATGCTGAATCTGTGTCTTGCTAGTCTAATAATAATCACATCATGATAACAGATGATATTCAACATGCAAATTGACTAAAAACCAATCCCAACACCTTCCAACTAGATTTTTATAATACTCAGATTTTTGTCTGTACTGCAATTAAGGCAAAACTGTGAAATAAGCACATACATGAATACAGTTAATGTGATTCTGTCATTCTTTATATATGTGTGTGTGTGTGTGTGTGTGTGTGTGTGTGTGTGTGTGTGTGTGTGTGTGAGACCTGATGATGCATATGCTTAGGAGGGAAAAAAAGACTCTAAAGGCAGCCTAACATAACAAACCGATGGCCAAACAGGAGAGGTCCAATTATGCAGTTAAAAAAAAAAGAGGCTACATAAAGATAACAAAGGTTAAAGTAAAGAAATAATAATACAAGAGAACTATTGTAAGAGAGAAAGCATCAATGTGAAGAGGCCAAAGTTTAGAGGGTAGAATGCCTCTGAGCTCGCTGCCGTTACTCTGGGATTATTCTGCCCACTGGTCAGGTGTGTGGAACAGGCGATGCAGTCCCATATGTAGGACTCTGAGTCAGATGAAGGAGGAGAGAAGGGATGGAGAAAGGGAAGGGGGAGGGATGGGAATAGTAATGCACAAACTATACTGGATTCTCAAGATATCCCTACGGAGTCTTCACCGGTTTCCTACCCCAATTCCCAGGCAACCTCTTGCTAATTACCTCACCATTCCCTCCCAGGAGGGGAATGATAATACAATAAATATAGACTTATAAATTTACACTACTTTGAATTTTGTTTAAACATACTGTAAAGAATTGGAGAAAATAAATAAATAGGATTCTTAGATAGCGTCAAAGAGATCAGGTAAGGATTAATGAATCAACTCACCTGATATTCCGTTCTGGTGCTCTCCTGCTCGTTACGTTCGATCGTTAAATCGATAGAATGCCAGGTGAGGAAATGCAGGCACAGAACGTTTATGCTGAGATGGAGTGTTTATTGGCTGAGTGAATCTGCTCATAATCACATTACCTGAGTACAAAATAGGGCTGTGAATCAATGAAAACAAATTAATCACACAGTTTTCTGTGATTAATCACAATTAATTACAGAAACTTTTAAACTTGTAATCATTATACATTGAATCATCAAATTAATGTAGAATCAATGCAAAGGAAGTGTATTTTAGATAATATTTGTTTAATTGACAACTGGTCATGGTTGACATATTCTTATAAGGAAGATCATGTTATTCTGAAAATATGATTTTGTTCAAAGGGAAGTTTGTCTTATTCTGAAAAGATTAAATCCTGTTTGTGTCAGGTTAGTTAACGTTAGCTTGAATGTATCTGTGGCAGCCACAAAGAGCAACACAACGCAGTCAAGTTAAAGTAATGCTAAAAGGCTGTGAATGTCTTTTTGTTGTTTATATATTTTTGATTAATAAAGCCACATCTCAGTTTGTGTGGTTTCAACAAGAACCATCCGGTAACTTTTTAAAGTAGAATTTTCCATCTGAAATTCTTGCCTTTTTCCTTCTCCATGATTAGTTTGAGCATATAACGTTAGCCACAGGAAGTGAGGGACAATCAAAAATGTTAGCATAGCCTCAGGAAGTGAAACAACAGATGCATTAATAGCATTAACTTTTTTTTAATGCATCCACATTAATCGCAAAAATTAGCGCGTTAATTTTCCCAGCCCAAGTACAAAAACATGGATTTATGCTGATGTCAATGTGGTCATGTAATCATTTTTAGATGACACTGGAAACTTACATTTATTGCTGTAATTGAATTAGACTGGGTGGAAGCGTGTGTGTGTGTATATATATATATATGTGTGATGTGAATAGCATTTACATTCAGCGTAGACTTCCTGGCATGACGCTTCCGCTCATTGTCAGTGAACCCCAGACCACTGATTCCAGGTGATCTAGGACTATTTCTCTGGACACGGATTTCACGCTTCACTGAACACCTTGGCCTCACGTGGCAAACAACCCGGCGTCCAGAACGATCCCTGTAACGCGTGTTACAGCAGCAGGTGTGGAGTCAAAACATAATCCGTAGTCCCACTGGAAGAAAATTTATGTGTGCATGCTGTGTCCTCAGTGGCATTTTTGCATTGTTTGCAAGAAAATGAATTTATAAATGAAAAACATTCGACCCCAACGTGATGTCACGGTATTTTTTTTTTTTTTTNTTTTTTTTTTTTTTTTCCTAGGAGGGCAGCGAGCAAGGCATGCTCATTTCTAACTTCTCTCTGTCCCTTAAATCCTTTCAGCTGCAGCTGCACGGCGGTCGCTGAGGAAATCATTACATTAACCTACCACAGATTACAGCGACGTGTGAAAGTACAGAATGCTACGATGTGCAGCGTTGAATTTTCAATCTGTGAGAAGTTCAGCTGATCTCTTGCCCCTCGTAGAGCCGCAGCTTCGGCATTCCCAGAATCCAGCCTCATTTTGCTGATGCATTTCTGTTGCATCTGGATAAAATCATTTGAGGGAAAGTTCTTATACCAAAAAATGTAAACAAAAAAAAATACAGCAGCAGTTTGTCTTTTCATTTACATCTGCTAGTTATTTTTGTTGTTTGTGTGTCTGCTGTTCTGTTTCTGTTTGTGGTGATTTGATTGTGGGCTTTTTAAGGCTAGCTGACCCTTTTTATAAAAAAAAATACATTTTCCTTCATCTGCTTTTTTTTCCATGTTTGTGCTTTCTTGTTTTGTTTTGTTTTTTTTGTTTTGTTTTGTTTTTGTTTATCTTTTTTTTTTTTTTACTAATTCTGATTGTGTACTAAGAAAGACATTTGTCTTTCATGTATTATTTTCAAAGTAGCACTGTTTGTTGATGGAATATTCTTGTATTAGTATTAGCATTGCTATCCTGGTCAGTGAAGGATTTCAGTGTATTTACAGTTGATATATTGAATGTTGGTGTCTGAGAATCCTTTGTTGGTGTCTGAGAATCCCACTTTAAGCGAATCAATGAATAATTCTCCTCTAATCCTAAAACATCAGTGCGAGTGCACACACACACACACACACACACATTAAACACAAATAAACAGTGAAATGGTTTGTTTGAAGTTGATCAAACCCATCTTGGCTAAAACAAGATGCTTCTATCAAAATCTGCATGATAATTTAGCTTTTTTTTTTTTTTTAACTCTTTGTCTGCCTTCAGAATGACTTCTAGTCATCATGAATACGCTGTGTTGTTTGTAGTTTCTGTCCAACAAAAGGTTGGAGGTCATCACACACAGTTTGCCATTAAGGAGAGGTTGTTTTTTTTTTTAATTTTTATTTTGTTTTAATGGAGCACCATGAGTAGGTTTAAATCGCCATACCATCCATTTTGCATGTTTGAGCTTAACATATTCAATTTTCATGAACATAAGTTGACAATCTTTTCCCAAAGGATAAAATTATATTTCAGCTTTCCTGATATTTTGCAAAATCTCTTAACCCTTCAAAATCAAATATTCCAGTGATACACCCACCTTAAAAATTGATGTTTCACTGCTAGTAGTTACGCAGCCTTATGAAGTCACAGGCATTAAATTTTTAGACTAATGCAGATCTTCTTTTGGGACTATATTCCCCAGTAGAGACATACATTCACTCTCTGCACTCTCTCTGCACTTTTTATTGTGCTTAAAAGCTAAAATTACAAAACTTAAAAAAACAAAAATGAATATACGTCTTGTTCGTGATGATGGATTACCTTTCCCAAGAACATTTCAAGTATCAAACAAGTTGATTTTAATAGCGTACCAGAATGAACTGACACCAGTGGCGGTCTGGAAGGTAGGACAAATAAATAAATAAATTAATTAATTAATTAAATTCATCATTCCATTTTGGGAAATGATTGCCATGTGATTACGTGTATGAAAACTGAATATATTAGGCTCAAACATGCAAAATGGCTGGTATGGTCCTTTAACAGATATCTGACTTAAACCAGAGCAGTCCCAGTTTACAGCATTTGACCTGCTGTCTTTCTGCTGCCTTTAAACATATAGACATCATTTAGAGGAAGGTTAAATATATACCTAATGCCTCTGTACAAAGAGATATGGGCTAGAAAAAACATAATTTTTTGAGATTAGTCTATTCATGTGGGATAAAATTAACTGCAGTTAATAAATAATCCATTTTTGAAACAGACCCTTGTTTGGAATATAAACTGAAACAGGAAACAGCATTGAAACATGCTGCTGCTCCTGTGGCAATAGAAACAGAACCTACACTCTGCTGGATAGATGCTGATGTTTTTTTGTAAATATGGATCAACTATCACACTGTTTGTTCCGATCACCCATTTTGTTTGTGGACTTGCTGCCTATTTGAATTATCTTCATGATAATCATGAATTATGTATTATTTTATCTGGTACACACTGCATTACGTTAATCAAGACCTGTGTGGAAGAAGGAAAAAAAAAAAAACTTGCCGCCAGATTTGAAATAAGGCAATGTTTAAGAGTGTTTAAAGTAATTAAAATATGTATAATAGTGTTTGGAATTCTGTTTTTTGGAATTCTGTCTATATCTTACAGCTCCACCCCAGTTCCCCTCACCTTAATTAAAGCTTACTCCCTTTAATTAGTGCAGCATGATGAAAAAATGTTCATGAAGTATGTTGTTGGGTTTAATAATTTGCATTTTAAAGTTTTTGTATTGAGCAGTGAAAAATATTCAATTCAGTTCTATTCAACAGGAAAAACTTTATCCTGATAAGTGCGTTTACTGTAACTTTGGGGTTTTGAAAAATTTAATTTTTAAACAAAATGTTAGTGAACGTTGTTGTTACAGTGGCAATTGTGTGTTTTTTTACACGTCACACTGTCCATGATGGCTATAATAAAATCTGTTATTGTATGATATCAAGTTTGATGCATCAATTGCACAAGGAATTCCTGGTTAATTGTAACCCTACGATTGTTCTTACAGTCATTTAGAAGCTCCTTCTTTTTTTTTTTTTTAACTTCAAACATCATAAGGACGTTTTGTTAAGAAAACGAGTGTGTTTGTCAGAAATGATCAGAATAAGATTTGTCATCTGATATCAGCCTGTATTTAAATTCACGGCTACTTGTCAGAACAGAAAAGGCTGTTGTGGTAATTTGCGTTTTTTTTTTTTTTTTTTTTTTTTTATTGCACTGCTCTTGCTTTGTGACTGGATAAATGTCAGTAAGTCAGTTTGGAGAGGGATTGGGATTTGATGGATGCTGCTCAGACGTGACAGTTGTAGCTATGTTGTGGGTTGTGTTGAGACTTTAATACATGACATTTTAGCAGTGAAAACACTGAAAACATGGATCCAGTTTTTGCTGGATTTATTGTACGTGTTCCTGATCCAGAAATTAATGTTAAGCTATTATTGTTGGATGTTACATTGCTGAACAGCACTGACAAGATCAAATGTTTGCAGCTGTAATATAATTTCAACATGACAGAATGTCACGTTGGTGCTGCGTGACCACACCAAGTGATATCACGCCATCTTTGGTGGGGCTGGATATCGATTCTGACCTCTGACCTCCTGATTCAATGCGATTTGATTTAATTCAATTTAGTTAAACTGGAAAAATTTTGCTTAGGTTATGTCTTCTAAATTATTTTGTTGCATAAGAAAGTGAAGACATTCTTTCAAAATCTATGCTGAAAGTGAGAGTGTATTAAAGGCTGTCACAGGTTCATGCTAACCTTTGATCCTTTGGGCTCTGATACTCTCTTTGACATCCACATAAAGCTTTGTGTAGCTGCCTCACTATATAACGTGTTGTGTGGGCTCAGCGTACCGGGATTCCAGGATTGTTAGCGTGTTCCTGAATCCCTCGTTGTCCACGACGCTGTAAAGATGCGCATCCTCGCACAGAAAAATAGTAATGGACTCGGTTATTTTTTGGCTGGATGTGAGGCAGATGGCAACTTGCTGGTTGATGCATTTTCTACCATCATCTGTCTTCATTCATTGAGTGCTGCAGACTTCACAGCAGCGGCGGTGGCATGACGCCTCGTCAAGTGGTTCCACAAGTTTGTCATGTTGCCACAAAATTTTACTTCTGAGTTGTATATTTTGCAAATGGTCTTACTTTTGTCAGATTCATTTGTGTCCTTTTGCTTTTGAAAGCCAAACTGAGTTCAAACATCTGCTCAAGGTGCAGGAGTCACAGGCACCTTTTTTTTTTTTTTTTTTNTTTTTTTTTTTTTTTCTTTTTTCTTTAAATACAAGCTTGATCTACACTTTCCGTAGTGAAGTAGTCACGCTACGTCACACAGACCTTATGGTACTAGTGCTGCTTACACTACTAGCATTCAATTTAAAAAATGACTATTTAAAAGATCTTTTTTTTTTTTTTTNTTTTTTTTTTTTTTATTTCTAAATCAACATTGGACTAATTTAAATTTAAATTGCAATTAGTTGAAAAATTGATGTTTTTTTTCCTGTACCTCTAGTCTGTGGTGCTGAACACCATGGAAATAGTAAACATTGTGTCTGAAGGGGCCTATTTCAAGCACAGACACGTAGAACAAGTAGGAGAGTTCTCTAAGATATATCGATGATTTCAAGTCTTAAAAAGTGAGAAGTGAATGTATGTACAAGTATTTGTGTGTCTATTGTGTGAAAGCACATCTTCAGAAGGCAAAATATTCTCTCAGATGAAGCCATTGAGATGGGAGATAAAGGGAAAGTAGAATGGAGTTTTCAGCTTCTTTCAACATGGCCCTTGTTTGTGGATGGAGTTAAAATGACTTTCTGCATTTACGGCATTACATGAAGAATCACCAAAGATTTCAGCTGGAGCTGCAGCCAAGCTCAGTCAAAGCATGATGGAAGGTGAAGGGATTCCGCGTTCATTCTCCATGCCTTACTTGCCTTGATAAAGTTGTATTTTCTTTTTTTTTTTTTTTTTTTTTTTTTCTGGAAATTCTGATCTAACCGAATTAATCAAATAATATAAATAATGATTTTAAATTGCCAAGCATCCTTGAGTTTGACAGTTTCATGACAGAAATGACCACTGCATAATACTAAAGGAAAGGATACTGAATGACCTGACTAATTATTTGATCACACCAAGCTTTTTGAAGCTGTTTGAAGTAATCGTGTAATGGCAGTAACGGAACTTTCACTCTGAGTTTGACCTTTAATAAACTTTTCATCAATGGATGTGTTTTTGTCTTTTAGCCCCGCTGAAAGCTGGCTGCACTGTCCTAAAGATACTCTGCTGCTTCACGCCGAGGCTCAACTCAAACTCCCAGCAAAGGTAATGATGTGTGACTTCACACACGCATGCACACACACACACACACACACACACACACACACACACACNACGGACTGCCACGATATGTGTGCGACATGGGCCGGTGAAGAACTACAGCTGCCAAATAGGCCAGTGCTCTCTCTCTCTCTCTCTGTCTCTCTTACTTTCTGTATCTGTATGTGTGTGTGTGTGTGTGTGTGTGTGTGTGTGTGTGTATGTGTGTGCGCGTGTGCAGCCCACTGGGTGCAGAGGACAACTGGCTGTGTTCAGCTCTTTCCAGCATGTTGGCTCTCATTTTGCTGCACAGAGAGTTGGTGGAACTCCCAGGAAGTAGCGTATTAATCCACAAAAAGACGACACACGGAGCTGCAGCACGTTATTCAATTTTCTTTTTATTCATGCTTTACGCCGTCAGTCAGCTAAAAGCTGCAGCTTATCACTGCTGTCCTCACATACACGTACGCACACATACACAGCAGCAACACAAAGAAGGAGCGGGATGTCTGAAAATTTTGATAAACTTGTGGTTTGT
This sequence comes from Lucifuga dentata, assembly GCA_014773175.1. Classification (NCBI taxonomy): domain Eukaryota; kingdom Metazoa; phylum Chordata; class Actinopteri; order Ophidiiformes; family Bythitidae; genus Lucifuga; species Lucifuga dentata. The sequence goes on along the minus strand of VXCM01002797.1, from coordinate 31,633 downwards.
GTGGGTTTTTTTTCTGTCTTTTGTTTTTTTTGTTTGTTTGTTTTTTTGTGTGTGTGTGTACTTTTGCTTTTGTTTTCAGGTCTGAGCCACAACTCCTGTGGCAAAAATGGCACATGTGCACATTAATCGGGGATAAATGCAAAACATTTCCAGTAAATCTGTGCATTTGTGGTCAGTTATGCATTATATTTTAGGCACATTTTTGCATCTGAGTGATTATTAATGCCTTTTAATGCCTTTGCTTCCTCCTCGCTCCACAGATGAGCTGCATCCATTTTTTTTTTTTTTTTTTTTTAAAGTAACAAATCATATTCTGTATGTTACAGATGCAGGAACACAGTTATAGCAAGCCACAACTCGGGATTCAAAATAACATTATTAACAAAAGTGATCAGAGTCATCACTAGGGAAGACAAGGTGTTTTGAGGTTTTCAACTTATGGGCGGATTTTATCATACATACATACATACATACAATGGGCTAATAATTGCTACATTCACATTACAGATCAGATTTATATATATATATATATATATATATATATATATATTTTTTTTTTTTTTTTTTTTTTGTTAAATAAGTGCATGTTCGGTCTTTTCGGGCACCACTGTGTTCACACCAATATCACATGAGTCATACAAACATGAACGTGAACCTTCAAGACAAGAAGATCAGATCTGAATAAAAAAATCTGAACCTAAGGCCTGAACTATGAATGTAGCCAATACTAAGATCTGATCAAAATGAGCTCTTGGTCTGATAGATCGGCTTTCATTCCACCCTCAATATCTTCAGAGCACTTTCACACGTACATTAATCTGTGTTTTCTTTATCTGGTTAATGTATCTGGATTTAGATCATGTTTTAACACACAGTGTGAATGAGGCCATCATTTCCAAACGATTTCCTAGAAAGGAATTGATGTGTAACTTTTAGGTCTTGTGAAGTTTTATGAAGTTTCAATTTCACACTATAACAAATAGCAAAAACTAAAAAATTAAAAAAAAAAAGGATTAAATTGAAAATTTAAAAGTTTGATTAGTGCCTTATAAGTAATTTGAGTGTAGTTCATAAGCAGCTGAAATTGAAAGGGAACTTTATTTTTCATATGAATATTTATGCTCACCTACAGGAAAATGAACTTTATATTTTGGTGTTTTCTGACCTGTTGACCACTGAGGAAAACGCTCAAGGCTTACATTTAACAACTTAATTGAAAAAGGTGCAAAGTTTACCAACTGAACTGTGTCTGCACTTCTCAGCATTCTTACAGGATTACACAGTTTCTTTCCAGAATTTATTTATTTATTTATTGAAGATTATTAGGAAACTGATAACTAAAGAAACTAATGTATGTCACTGAATATTATTGCAGCTCTGCAATTTCTTTGCAGTACAGTCATGTCTTTTTGCATATTTCTAATCATATGCATTTACATCTATGTCGATGGTCATATTGATAAGTTATATCAATGTCAGTTGATGTTTTGATCAAGCTGTTGGCATTTACACAATCAATACATTTTGATCATTTTGATCCACTTTTGTTGTTTTTGATGGGCAGCATGAGACTTTGGAGACGTGAATAAAAGATGAAAGACAGAAAGCATTTTTTTCTCACATCTGTTGAAGTGAAAAATTGGAAGTGGCCTCCTCCTTTTTTCCTTCCTCCCTTTCTTTTCTCTTCCTCCTTCCTCCCTCCTTCTCTTGGCCTTTTTCAGACAGCTCTTTGGGTTATAAAAACCACCATGATGTATGATGTTGTCTGACCAAAACACTAAAAAGTCCCACAGCGGTTTAAACAGTACGGTACACTCTCTCTGACACAAACACACACACACACACACACACACACACACACACACACACACTCCCATTGTGATTTTGGAATAATGTCCACATCGACAGTTTTTCTGTTTGTTCGATCTACTTTTCTCTCCCACTGAAGTCCCAAGTGAGTTGGTTGGCATTTTACACCGGGCAACAAACACGCACACACACACACACACACACACACACACACACACACACACACACTATCTGAAGTACATGCTATAACCACAAATATTTTCACATACAGTCACAGAGAGTAACAACTTCAGTTTGTCTGACTAAATTTTGTGATTTGTATGAAAACCATACATTTTTGTATCGCTGACAGTGAAAAATGAAATCTACAGTATATTATGTCATATTTACTGGATTCATTCTAAATGTCTGTAATTACTTTACTACTTTATCAAAAACTGTGTTTATTTTAAAGGACCAAGACCAAAGAACAATTTCCAAAACATAAAACTGCATTTTAGTTTTCCTGTATTTTTTATTTTTTTTAAATCCCCTAATCTTTCAAATCAACTGTTCTGGCAAACACACCTTAAAATTCAGCATTATGCCTTCAAACACTTATGAATGATACAGTCCTTTTAATGTCTTGGTAAAAGCCGTCTTCTCCTGGGACTATATTTCCTGGCGGAGAAATACATTGTCTTCTGTGCANAAAAAAAAAAAAAAGTAATAGACAAGTTGTTTGCTGTAATGGATTGCATATCTTAAGTGTGTTGATTTTAATAGCATACTGGAATGAACTGAAACAAATGGCAGTCTGGAAGGTAGGAAGAACAATTCTAAAATTTACTGTTAAAGTAGTATAATTTGGGAAATGGTAGTCAGTAAATTAATGTGTATGCGGATTGTTTAAATTGGGCTCAAACATGCAGAATTGCCTGTATGATCCTTTAAATATTAATAAATGAGTAAAGAATCAAAAATAATTGAGATGAATGTGGAAATTGATAAATATCATTCAGAGAGCAAACACTCTTATTTATGTAAATTGTTATTTTTTTACTTTGAGGGACTGTTGCACATAATCAGCAGTTTTGTTATGTTTTTTTTCCCCCTGCATTTCCTCTTAAAAATGTGTAGTTTTCAGCTGAAATTAGATATAAATAAAAAAGGCAAAAATACAGCCATCCTCAGTGTTGCTGTTCAGAAGGTTTCATCTTCATATGTGATCATATTCAGCTGAATATCACCTCATCATTTCTGTAGCTTATTTATTTATTTATTTATTTAAATTCACTTCTGTCACTGTGCAGCCATGTTTACTCTGATGAAGCATTGGTGCGCTGAGTGTGTGTGTGTGTGTGTGTTCATGCTGCATGGACAGTATGGAGGCGTAAGTGTTGCTGCTTTGGATTTGAGTGTAATGACTTTACTGAACGATGACACTGAAAGCCTGTAAGCGTTTCTTGATGTCAGATGTTTTACTCTGCAGCAAATTTTGCTACATGGTGCCTTGTCATAATGGATTCAACACATACACAGCCCCTTGATAGACTGACCTCACCATTCACTCACTGCATGCTGGGATATGATCAGCTACACTCCTACGGAACCCTGCATAGGACAATAAGAACAAATGAAGAAACTGTAATTTTGTACTTATTTATTTCTGATTCATAAAGCAATACACAAACAGTGGAACTTAAACAACCATACCAGCCGTTTTGCATGTTTGAGCCTTTATATATTCAATTTTCATATATGTTACACTACTGACAATCATTTCCCAAAGGATAAAACTGTATTTCAGCTTTCCTGATATTTTGCAAAATCTCTTAATCTTTCAAAATCAAACATTCAAGCGATACATCCACCTTAAAAATCCATGTTTCTCCTGGTAATAGTTCACAGTCGTTTAAACTTAAACACAGGTCTTTTGGAACTATATTCCCCAGCAGAGACATACATTCACTCTATACTTTTTATTGTGCTTAAATGCTAAAATTATGAAACTTCGAAAAAAAAAAAAAACCCTGAATATACATGTTGTTCACGATGATGGATTACCTATCCCAAGAATGTTTCAAGTATCAACAAGTTGATTTTAATAGCGTACCAGAATGAACTGAAACCAAGGGTGGTCTGGAATTTTTTTTAACCTCACTGTTCCAGTAGTATGCTTTTAGAAATGATTGTCGGTTACCTTACGTGTATGAAAATTGAACATTTTAGGCTCAAGTATGCAAAATGGGTGGTATGGTCCTTTAAATGCTCTCTGCTGGTTCACCAGATGACTCTGGAAATTCTGCAGAAAATTCAAAACTAAAATGTCTCATTACATTTGGGACTTAGATTTGTATTTATGTTTTTTTTATTTTTTTTTTTTATTTTTTGGAAATGGCACAGCTCATCCTGTGTGCACACTGTGTACTTTTCTTCTATGTGGAGTCAGTGGACCAGATTCATAAACCGTACCACATGATTTACTGCATCGCTATGCGCAGATATCACAGCGCAACCATGTTTGCTCATTCATAAACACCTGTTACCGACATATTTTACAGTTTGTCTTGAAAGAGGTGTTACTGAGATATTTCCTTATTTGCATGTTGCGGTAGCTATTCATAAAACAAACTGACACACAAAAAATAAGACCTTCAGTCTGGTGGTAAATTTCAGTGGTATGAAATCTGGGCGACATTTAAAACTTTATTTGCTTCACATGTGTTAGTGATCAATAACTTTGATAGATAAGCTCACTCAGCTGATCTGTCAATTTTTAAATGGTGAGTTTTGATCCGATCTGAGACATGTTCAGGCGCCTACGTTAAGTATAACCTCACTGCTGCACTGCGCACGTCTGAGTTCCTCATCACCACCCACCCCAATGCAACACGATTCCACTAAAGGGTTAAAATACAAGTTTAACTGTTATTTTAAGTGTCAGTCTTTTAAAACAAGCATACATTCTCTCTAAAGCAGAATGTATGTTTGTTTTGCCGATTTGAGGCTTTAAAACCAGATAAATCAGGATACATGATGGCTGATAAATATGCAGCAGCTCATTAACACGCTGATCTTCGTTGGCTTTTACCTGTTACACCTCACAGCAACCTTCAGGTGACAGCGATGCGCTGATTATCGTAGGAAAAGTTTTATGAATGTGCCTCAATCATCATGACACACATTAAGGCAACACTACTCTCCGTATTGCTGTTTTTTATTAATCTGGGCCTTTAACTTTTAGTACAGCAAACATGCACACATGAGGTTTTTCTGTGTTGTTTCTTAGAGTCGGTGGCTTGTGGGAGACTATTTTGATGTTTTGGTGCTACTTGGTTGAAAAAGTTTGAGTTGAAATAGAAGTACTTCCAGTGAAGAATCACATGGATATCTGCTATATCTGGGTTTGGGTTTCATACAGAAAGGAGGGAAGGGATAAAAGAAAGAAAAAATAAGAAGAAAAGGGGGAGAACAAAAGAAATATAAAGAAGAGAAATATGAGACAGAATAGAAAAAAAGGGTGAGGGAGAAATGATGGAAGGAAGGAAAAAGAAAAGGCATAAGGACTAAAGGACGGAAAGAAATATAATTTTGATAATACAATATCTGTTTGAAATGTAGTGCAGGAAAACAAATAATGTCTCCCAAAATTGAAACAATCAAGAAAGTGGCAATACTATTATATCAGTACAAGTACAGTACTTGTACTTACTGTGGAGTGCTTGTACTTACTGTGGAGTACTTCTTTAAATGTATTTACTTACTTGTTCTTTCATATTTTAGTGCATAAATCAGATATCTGCCATCTATAAGTACTTTCATTAAGGTTCCATTTAGAAACTGTTTAATTGTTAATATATCAGCCATAACATAATAAATACTATATTTTTTCATTTCAGATCACAGTATCATTGAACTGTTAACTGCTGTAGTACATAATATTTCCACAGAAGCCTTGAGTTAAACTGGATGACACAGAACTGACCTGCTGGTCTTGGTCAGTTGTCGGCACGTTTTAAAGGCAAGAAAGATGAGGACAATAAAAATGTAATGAGTGCATGAGGGAGAAAAAAATCCTTCTTCCCTTGTTCTTTATGATACAACAGCATAAACCATAAATACAAGGCCAAGATGTCAACTATTTCCTTTACTTTCACCTCTGTCCAAAGAGGACAGAGCTCAGATTTGGATTGAATTACTAAAGGTTGGCCATTAACCTCTAATCCACTTTTCTCTCTCTTCACTTCCTGACTTGGCCCCACGGTTGGCCCTGGGGGCTGATAAAAGCCAATCAAGTGGCTTTAAGTGTAGGGAGGCGGGCCTTGGGGAACATAAAGACCAATAAAATGGCCAGAAAATATAAGAGGAAAAGTGAAGAATCCTCCTGTTAGGTGTGAATCACACTACTCTTTCTTTCTCTCTCTCTCTCTCTCTCTCTCTCTCTCTCTCTCTCNACACACACACACACACACACACACACACACACACACTCACACACACACACACACAATTTCATGGTTACCAATCATGCATTTTTCCAGTCTTTATCTTGTAACATTGAAGAGTGATGACGATGATCTCACTCATGTCTTTCTATCTGTGGGAAATTAAAAGCCTGTGGTGAAAGAGGGACTCAGAAAGAAAAAAAAAAAACCTACAATCTAAAAATTGCAAATCCTGGACCTGCATTTATAGTAAAAATTTAAAATTAAAGAAAAAAAAAATTGAAAATTAAAGTGTTGGAAGTACTTACCAGTTTGGGTATTTTATTGCTTTCTATCATTTGAAGAAAGAAAGAAAGAAAGAAAGAAAGAAAGAAAGAAAGAAAGAAAGAAAGAAACGAGGATCATAAAAGCAAAGGAAAAGGAAGGACAAGATGAAGGAAGGGAGATACACCACTGGGAGAAAAAAATTCAAAGAAAGTACAAAAGGAAAAAATATATAAGGGAGGAAAGAAGAAAGGACACAAGAAAGAATGAAGAATAAATGAAGGAAGAAAAAAAATTAAAAAAAAAGCAGAAGGACAAAAGAAAGGCAGAAACAACAGCAGAAAAGAGAAAGTTCATAATACACTTTGAACTCTGTTTCTCATCCCCAATCTGTGTGTGTGTGTGTGTGTGTGGGTGGGTGTATTTCTCNTTGAACTCTGTTTCTCATCCCCAATCTGTGTGTGTGTGTGTGTGTGTGGGTGGGTGTATTTCTCTATGCACATGCATCTTGTGGTCTGATTCCATGGTGTGCAGTGTGTGTGTGTGTGTGTGTGCGTGCGTGCTTGCGTGCGTGTGTGTGTGTGTGTGTGTGCGTGCGTGCTTGCGTGCGTGTGTGTGTGTGTGTGTGTGTAGGTTGACAGTTTTATAGTCCAATAACTTCTGCAGCATGAGTGAAGAACTAGATCATCCTTGGAAAAAAGAAGGAACGACAATCTTTCAGCATATCAGTACACGTACTGATGTTCACACACACACATATACACACACATATATACACAAGCATACGGTGACCAGATGGAAGAACTGCACCCGTGAAAAAAGTGTTACATCCTGACAGCAGATATTTTGTCTTTTCTTTACTATCTTTGCATTTATTTACCATCCACTATTAAAAAGATAATAATCTGTAGTAGATGAACTGAAAGATGCTTAATATATTTCATTTATTTAATCAAGAAGGATGGTTTCTTAGCAAAAATTTCCTTTTTTTTTTCTTTTTTTTTTTTTTGAGAATCCTAAGCAGCAGCATATTTATTACATAAACCAAATCAGAACCAAAGTCACAGAAAGAGTCCAAAAGTGTCCAATAAGGGAAAATTTCCAATGGTCAATCTTTGATGTATGCTGTGCATGATATTCAGAACAGAGTAAAGTGTTCCTTATACATAAAGAAAGATGGTCTGTAAATGTGTAAAACTGAGAACATTTTGCTCTATTTAAAATAACTATAACATGTAACCATGTTTGTCAGAATTCAGCTAAAAGTCAAAGATCTTTTTGTGAGCATTTACGTTCGAGTACATTACCAGTTACTCTTCAGACCAGCTGGTTTAATGTTACACCAGATGAAGAATAGGAAGAAATTGAAAATAAAGTTCATTTCCTGTTCTGTTGTTCTTTATATGATGATTTAAGGGATGTTCTCTTTCATAAAATGTCCTTAAGGCAGATTGCTTTTGGTTGGATGATTATCAAAGACTTGAGTTGCATTTCAGACTGTTTGAGGAAGCTTGGGAGAAGAGACTGAGTGCTTTGTACATGCCGGAGAGTTTATGTAATAATTCAACTTTTTTTTTTTTTTTTTTTNTTTTTTTTTTTTTTTTTTTTAATACTATTGTTGTTCTACTCTGGTTCTCTGGTACTTTACATTCATTTGGAAAGGAAAAGTAACACCGAAAGCTCAATAATTTTCAACGAAACCTGCACATCATGTTTCTTGTGTCAGAGTTTGTAGTTTCTACCCTTAAACGAGAAAAGGGTGGAGGGATTTGGAAAGCAGGAGTTTGGATTTGCAAAACAGTAAAAAAAAAAAAAAAAAAAAAAAATGGAAGGACAAGAGAATCAAAATATATTTTGTTACAGTTTGTGCAGGCCTGTCATCCGTCTATAGGTTAGATGTCTGTAGGCTGCTTACTTCTAAAACCAGTGTCGCTCCCAAGCTGCTTTTTAAGCTGTTTTCCTTGATATGTAATTGATTTCAGGCCAACTCTGCATGTGGCACGATTGTCCAAATACAGGGAAAGAGGGACATATTTCTTTGCCGACAAAATATGGCTTTGACTGTTTTGACATGACTTAAACTTGGCATACGATCGGTGGAATATTCACAACACATCCAGGTCAGGAGACATACCCACTCGCTGGTCCGTGTGGTGTGGACTAGCGTTAATGGGATAACAGCAGACACACTGCCGCACTAGTGGAAACTCTAAGTAGAAAAAAATCATGTTAGACCATTTCTTATTGAGGTAATGGGAAACCTGCTTTGATTTAAAAAAAAAAATACAATTACTATAACTGTCCACTGTTTTAGACCAGTTTCACTTGCTCACTTGCTTTCATGATAATATTTTACTTCTAATACACAGCTTTCAGTTTCCCCACATCTTCTATCTTCCAAAATGATGGAGTTATTTTATCTCCACTTCAGTGGAAGGAACACGGAGATTCAGCTGCTGCCTACCAAACCATGCACATGAACAGCCCGTGTTAAAAAGCGTGTGATGATATGACACAGATGGTGTCTTGCTCAAGTATGTTGACTGATGCAAGTGAGTTAAAATGTTTTTACTCCAATTATGAGCAGTTTAGAATGAACATGTAACAGTTTTTGGGGTGGTTAGCGCTGTCCCCTCACAGCAAGAAGATGCTGGGTTTGAATCCATCTTGGGCCGTTTTGTGTGGAGTTTGCATGTCTGTACGGATTTCCTACAGGTACTCTGGTTTCCTCATACATGGTTAGATCAACTGGAAAGTCTTTAAATTAACTGGACAGGTTAATGCGAATGTGAATGAGTGACTTTCAGTGTGTGTGTGTGTGTGTGTGTTATCTATAAAGTGTTAATCTGTCCAGGAATGCTGGGACAGGCCCCCCACGATTCTGCACTGGATAAGCAGTATATAGATTTAGTGGTTGGATAGGTGGTTGGTTTTAACTTTTTTTTTTTTTTTTTTNTTTTTTTTTTTTTTTTTTTGGCAGAATATTTGTCAAATGTAAGCGTCCACTAAAACTGAAGTGGATCTCATAGGCCACAACCATTTCTTCTCATTACTCTGTTACCACATTTCAGTTATTCTTCACAGTTTTGGTATAAAACTTGTTTATATGAGCACAGATTTGATACCGAGGTAGAATAAAAACCAGTTTATTTCCCGCTACTTTTCTCTAATTGATTGTTATGGTTTTCATACATGCCTGTTGCACCAACAAACTGATTTTGCTGTGTAAAATTGGTTTGTCCCCCTTTAAATAGAGGATTTTGCAATATGTATGCACTGCACTTAATGTATTTATGCGTTTTCAAGACTCTTGTTACTCACCCTGTATTGCTGAAAAAAAGCCATGATACTCATTTACATGTAACACCAGCTGAAAGTTGAAAGGTCAGACGATGCACGTCTGTGTGAGACTGTATTAGTCACCTCCATGTTCTTTTGTGTGTTTGTGTCCTTATTCGTGCTCTCGACCTTGACTGCGTTTAATTCCATGCAGATAGAAGCTGTCGTTCATTCCACTTAACAGCATCTTGCATCTTCATTCGGTGTCGACTCTAAAAGCCTTCCAAGGCTAAAGCAATCAAAGCCCACTGTTAATGAGAAGCCAGGCTTTGCTAGTTAGCAGCAAGCTCTCGTTAGCATATTGTTGATGTGATTGTGTGCTTAATTGCTAATTAGAGAGCTAATTGCTAATTGCATTGATTGGATGAGTAGTTGATGGGTGGTGATTTTCTCAATACAGTAGTGACATGAATAAAGAAGCTTTCATTGGACTAAAGATTTCTCTTTTTTTCTGTTTGTCTTCATTTTCTCATTGTTTCTGTGTTATTGTTAATCTCAGGTAATTATTTCTCCTTAATTAATACCAGGAAGTGATGAGAAATTAAATTCAAAATTCTGTTTTAATTTGACTAGAAGCGAATGGCACTTTTATAACTTGGCTTGTCATCATTTGCACCTATTTTATTGTCCTGCCCTGGCACAGCACATAACACCTTAATGCTTATAGATGCTGTTTTTGCTGCAGAGTAGCTACAGAGTGCTTTGACTTTTGGAAAACAACACGTGTTATTTTTGCTCTAAGTGTGTTCTGAGGTCTGATATTGGTGTTTTTGCCCAGCAGTAGTCACTGTGGATAAAGGAAGAGAAGGTAGACAGACAAATTTAATCAAGAAAAAGTCCAAATGAAAACACACTGTTGTACCACTCACAGTGTATGTGTGTGTGTGTGTGTGTGTGTGTGTGTGTGTGATATCTCTNAAAAAAAAAAAAAAAAAAAAAAAAAGCAGATAATAAAGCAAATTAAAATACAATTAAACAAGCCAAAACCATGTACGAAAAAAGGATAGAGAAGAAAATAATACTAGCTTCTTAGCAACAGCAGTGCCATCTCTTTTGATTATCCTGTAACTCTTATATCTTGTAAATGGCAGTTTGTTGGCCAGTTTCATTAAGAATTAATAAACCAGGAATAGGCCATAATGTTAACAGCAAATCCAAATATAAAAAGTGTCTTTCTTAAAAAAGTACATTTCTTAAGTTTGGAGAATTTATTTTCATCAAAGTGTTATTGTTATTGGTAAATTGTGTATGCTGTAATCTGCTCATATTCTGTTACGTTTTTTGAACACGTCATCTTCACATTGACTGTCATATTGTGGAAATGTCAATTGATTTTGGATGCTGGTGATATGTATAGAAACATGGCGACTGCCTGTGTTGCTGCAGGAAACTGTAATTGTAAAACCAAAGGGGATGGCAAGTCATATTACCCATTTTCTGCTGACGTGGAGGTGGAAATTCAGGAAAGTGACTGATTATGTAGTGATCACTTCATAACAAGTTGGCTGCTTTAGCTTCTTTCTACCCTTGGTTGTGTCTTTCAGGCTGAGCACAGTTGTTTCTCTGGCTTTCAGCTCATTTTAAGATGTTTTCAGTGAAATGCAGCAGTACCTTTATTCCCTCACAATGTATTACATGACAAAAATCAGTACTTAATGACTCAGATTCATAAACCATAGCGCATGATTTACCACATCGCTACGTGAAAATATCATATATCAAATACCAAATATCATCATTATCATGTTTGCTCATTTATAAGCGCCTGTTGCCAACATATTTTAGTGTTTGCCTTGAAAGAGGCATTACTCTGATATTTCCTTATTTGCATGTTGCAGTAGCGATTCATAAAACAAAGCAACATGCAAAAATTAAAACCTGCTTCAGTTGTGGTAAATTTCATCAAAATCAAATCTGGGTGACATTTAAAACTTTATTTGCCTCACATGTGTTAGTGATCAATAACTTTGATAAGCTAGATCACTCACTGATCAGTCAGTTATTAAATGGTGAGTTTTGATCTGACCTGACATGTTCAGGCACTCAAATCACCTCACCTGCTAGGCTGCGCATGTCTGAGTTCCTCAAACTCCTCCCCACCCCCCATTGCAGCGTGATCACAAACTACGGAGGTTAAAATACACGTTTAACTGTTACAGGCAGCCCCCAGGTTACGAATGAGTTCCGTGCCCCCAGCTGTTCGTAAGTCGGATTTGTTCGTAAGTCAGAGCAGTTACGTAAGGTGCATATCTAGCATATATATTTTACTTAGGTGCATATGTAATGTATATACTATTTTACCTTTCTATGCATAAGAAACATTAAAGAAACTCTTCCAGATATCCTAAAACATTGTAAANTACCTTTCTATGCATAAGAAACATTAAAGAAACTCTTCCAGATATCCTAAAACATTGTAAACATAATGGAGAGAGAGAACGAGAGAGAGAGAGAGAAAGTGTGTGGGGGTATAAAAAAACATGTAGCTTAACACTCACTGCTATTGACGTCTTGCACGTCGGAAGAGGCATCATAAAGTAGTGTGCCGTTTATTATTACAAATCATTGTATGTAACTCAAATTTTTAATTTAATAAGTGTTACGGCGGTCGGTTTCTTAAGTACGGGTTGTTCGTAAGTCGGACGTTCGTAAGTCGGGGACTGTATTTTAGTGTCAGTCTTTTAAAATGAGGATCTCTAAAGCAGAATGTATGTTTCCTTTGCCGATTTGTGGCTTTAATACCAGATGAATCAGGATAAATAGTGGCTGGTAAATATGCAGCAGCTCATTAACACGCTGATCTTCATTGGCTTTTACCTGTCACACCTCACAGCAACGCTACCTTCATGTGACAACGGTGCGCTGATTATCAGAAGAGAGCTCTTATGAATGAGCCTCAATTATCACAGCATTTATTAAGGCAATGCTTTACTTCTTATTGTGGTTTTTTTCTGAATCTGGGCCAATGTCTTTAACATTGTGACGTAGGTTAGAACGTATTGTCTTATTCCTATTTGAATACACACTACCCAGCTGTATTCAACAGAGCTCTTCTAAGTATGATTAAACCATATTGTACTATCATTTTTCATTTTATGCAATACAACTTCAAAGTGTTCACTTAAGTCACTAAGTACAATTTCGTAACATTTTCCTAACTCCTATATATGCAAAGTTTGTGTAGGTGTAATGTTCCTCCAAGTTTTTCACTCTGCATATCATAATGTGATAGTGGCCATACTGTAAAGGCTGTGCACACCCACACAGGTGTTTTCACTTATTCTGGCTAAAGTTGGGTGAAGTTATTCTTAGACTTTTCTGAGGTCACCAAACTCCAGATACTTAAACAGGTGGGTGCCGGTATGCATAGCAGCAACCCGTTTAACCTGCATTAATCTGCATATATATATATTTTTTATTAATATAACTCTAATGCAAAAGTGTGTTTGTAAGTAACCCATAGAGAATTGTAACCCCATTCTGTATCTCTACAGACTTTTAGTCCCATATTCAAAGTAACAAACCTAAATTGGCTATGTAATTGGCCAAGCTCTGTGGGGAAAGTTGGGCGTATTCTGAGTGTAGCACATTATAATCATCATTAAACGTATCTGTTTCTGAAGTAGCCACAACTGTCTCATGTTCAGCTTTTGTGTGCACAGCTAGTCTTCCAAGAATTTCGATGAAAGTTGGTTTCTTCCATTGTTATTGTTACCTCCGCCAAGAAGGTTATGTCATGCCTGTCTGTCAGTTTGTTTAGCAGGATATCCCGAAGTTATCAACGGATTCAGAGGACATTTGCGGGACAGATAAATAATGTCAAAAGAAAGAAGTACTTCAAATTTGGAGGTGATTCAGATGGAATTCTGGGATCAGAGTCCAGTAGAAGTTTTTAGCATTTTGCTGTGAGGGTAGTGTGGCTCCTTTAAGATGCTGATATGTGCAGTGGTGTATCTGTGTTTGAGTCAGAAGACAGAGAGAGAGAGAGAGAGAGAGAGAGAGAGACGTGTGTGGCAGTGTGCGGAGCAGGTTGATGTTGGCAATCGGCAGAGCCATGTTAGCATAACTGCTGCAGTAGTGACAGTAACAGTGATTATGCAATATGAAGTTGTTTTCTGTAATATAAAAGGCTACAACTTCTCAAGACTCTTCTTGTTTCTTGAGAAGGCTACGACTTCTCAAGAAACAAGAAGAGTCCCAGAGATTTCTGAACCAGTGGCTTAATGTAGTGACGAAGGGTTTAACCCCGAAGTTGGAAATAACTTTGGTCCTGGAACAATAAAGAGAGCTCCCCAATGCTTCCTGACCACAGTCTGGAGGCTGAAGTTTAAAACTATAAAATCAATGCTAACAGGCCAATTTGAATTAAATTGAGCATTGATGGCTCAATTTTTTAGTCGCACTTTTTTTAATGGTGATTTTGTAGGTATGTGCTCTCAGAGTGTCTTCTTGTTTGATTTGTGGCAGATAAGAAAGATTTGTAGGTGTATGTTGTGAAAATTGTTGATACATATACTATCAGTCTCGTCATCGTGCTTTGCTCGTCTGAACGCCCCTGAAGGCATCAACAATTTGTCTCAATTTGTCAACTCCATTTTCTTACTGACTGTAGCCAGTGAGTGTGTTGTTCCCACAGTCACGGTAACAAAGTGTCCGCTCCAACATGACATGAGTTTGAAGTCTTTATTTTCATGGCAGAGGCTAGGTCTATATGCTGAGCTACTGCATAGGCAAGCACTTTCATCAAAGAAGTCTAAACAGTTTATTCATCCATTTTTTTCTTAAATTAACTGAAATATAAAACAAATGTAAATAGTTAATCCATACTGCCTCCACTTTCTCCAGCATACCTGTAAAACTGCGAACAGTGCTAATAAAAAATTTACTCAAGTCAGAACCTAATTGTTGGCCCTGTGTAATTATCATTGGGTCCAAACTTTAATTTCACCATTGGACCATTGGATTCATCATCTTGTGTGTGTGTGTGTGTTTACTAGTCTCTGTTGTTCACCAGGTTGCTGGTGCACATGGCATTTGGTTTTCTTGCCATACAAGCTGTAGATCCAGGTGGGCACAAGTGGCATGTGACGTTCCGTGTGCTGGTTTTAAATAGAGTGGAACGTCCGCCCATCTGGCACAAACCGGGTTTTGGAGCACATCCAATCATAAAGGTGCGAGTTGTCCCACCTAAACAGGTGCAACGAAACCAACACTAGAGTTAGGGAGCTGTCAATCACGCGTGATGTGTGTACGCCCACACACAATCACAGGAAGAGGTGTAATCAGCCAAAATCAGTGCAAACACCTGCGTGGGTGTAATTCATCCTGTCATCACCTCCTCACGTTTGTGCCATGAAGATGCAAATGTAAGTTCAACGTGGGAATGGCTTCCTGTTTTGTTCTTCTTACTTCATATAAGTAACTGCTGCTTCTGTCTCCTGCTTGCTGACTTCATCGTTACCTTTGTCTCCTCTTTCCCACCTTTTCTCCCTTTTGTTCTAGTGTCCATGTTGCCTTTTTGGAGTGAGTCCAAATTATTTCTCTCACTTTCTCCCTGTGTCTTTTACTTCCCTCTCTTCTGTCCTTGCACCCATTTCTCTTTGATGTTGGATCTTTGAACAAGGATAACGGGCTAACACATCACTCGGGACATACACACACAGTCATTCACACATACAGAAACAACTTTGTAGGCCGTGTATGTTTCAGTGTAATGAGGCATTTACATTATTACTGAAGAACAATGCTTGCACTTGTCACCTGCTCCACACAGTATTTATGATCACAAAGTGCCACGCTTTACTTTCCTTTCTTGTTCTCATTCAATGAATACATTCAAACCCCAGCAGGATGCATGATAACACTTGTCTAACTTGCATAATCCCATATCTGTCAGACTCCTAACAGCATCACCAATCCACTGGGGTTGTGTTTTCTGTTCACCTGATGAAATTAAGGCTGATTTCTACTTTCCTTTGAGCTGTGGTTTGATCTCCACCAACTCCTGACAAAAGATCTGGGTATTTAGCTTCAGACTTCAATGATAATGTCCCGGCTAATGTAAAAAATAAAAAATAAAATAAAAAAATAACCCAAATTATGTGATTGTTATTCAATTTACTCATGAAAGCATGTAAATGCTACAACGGCTTACAATTTGTGCAACCTGGCTTACTTCCTGTTAAGCCGATTAAGCAATGAGTCATTTATATTCAGCAAATGATAGAATCCTATTAATTCCATCCACGTATATGAATTTCTTTGGGTTTTTGCTTAAGTACAGCATATAGTATAGTGTATAGTGTGCATGTAAACCCACCCAAAATAAATCTCCAACAAATAGTCTGAGAATGTGTACTCTCAAATGTCTCACAAACACACACAAACACCTAGTTTTCGATATCTTCATTAGTGAAACGGGTCTTTTTTGTTCTTCATAATGGAGAAAGCTGTCACGATGAAAAGGACTCATCCATACATCCTGAATGTCCAATGGAAAGCAAATGTGATACATAACTGTGTGTGTGTGTGTGTGTGTGTGTGTGTGTGTGTGTTTGTGTGTGTGTGTGGAACTGAAGAAAAGCACATTAATTATTGGCTGTAATGGTTTGGTTGCGTCTGCATGACACTGACTACATAATGTTGTGTTTGGTTGGTGAGAGTGAGAAAGTAAGGATGCATTGGAAAAAGAGCAAATGAGTGTGTGCTTTTGAGATAGCAATTATACTAGCAGGCATACACACACACACAGACACACACACACACATACATCATGACAGATTTTCCTCCTGCTTATTTTGCTTACAGGCACTGAGGTCATGTCGCATTTATTTTCACTTCATCTCTTCTCTTTATCACTTTTATGTTATTTTAGTGTTTCCATTTTTATTACACTTTGTAATAAAAACATACGTATATCTTCTTTCTTTGTTTCTTTCCTTCTTTCATTTTGGCTTTGACACCTATAGTATATTTAGGTGACAAAACTGGCCAACTTTGACTGAAGACATACCAGATGTTTACTTGTAACATAGTATTTGTACATGGTGGTGTTACTACTTTTACTCACAGTAGGTGAAGAACTTCAGTTCTCCTTCTGCACAGCTTCACGCTGTGGGGTGAAATCTGTGAAACCTGCTTTGGATTTGGAAGTTTGAAGATAATAAAAAAAAAAAAAAGNTAAAAAAAAAAAAAAGTAATGCAGTGCAGGTGTGTATGTGTGTGTGTTTGTAACGGGCTGTTACAAGCAGAGGTTTTTTGCTTCATTGTTCCCCAGTGAGAGGGTGAAATTGACTTGTCACAATTTGTTACTTTAGTTCCATCCTTCTATCACTCCATCTCTCCTTCTCTGCTTCAGTCCCCTTTTCCCTGATGTAGTTACACCACAATATGCTGACAATTGATGAAATGTGCATTTGCTCTGTCTCTTTCTTTCTTTCTTTGTGTGTGTGTGTGTGTGTGTGTGTGTGTGTGTGTGTGTGTGTGTGTGTGTTTAAAAAGCATCATAAGGGGCAGCAGCATGCCAAACTTTGAGCCAGGGGGAACACTGAAAAAAAAGATTCAAAAAAACTGTTGGTTTTGGAAAAGCCCAGTCATACACCCTGTGTATCACTATGTAACACACACACACACACACACACACACGCACACTGTACATGTTCATGTACAGAAAGTGTGTGTGCTTACTCAGAGTTTCCTGCTGGTTTTATTCATGTCTCAACCACAGAAACACATGCAGGAGCTCCACTATGATTAAAGTTCATCCTTCTTTGTGATGGACGGGGTTGTAGAAATTATGTTCTGTTCACGTTCTGTGCTTCTCCTTTCATGCTTACCAATATTATATAGATTTCATTTGTCCTGCTTCCATATGCTCCATATATTCCAAAACCTGCTGCACTGAGGCTGTAGAGGGTGCTGTGCAAAGAAACTGAACTTGTGATATCACAAGAGTTACCTCATGTTTTTGCGACAGACAACACATTTGAAACTAATTGCACTCGTAGAAGTTGAGTGCTTTGAATGCACTAAAAAGCTCTTGAAGAGGCACCAGTTTTCAAATATGCAGTGTAGCATATTTGAAAACTTGTTCTTGTTGTTTAAAGCAGCAGCAATAAGAAAGAAACCCTTGTGATGTCATAGAGGTCACTTTGTACGTCTCCCTCTACAGCCACAAAAGCCTTCATACACATGCTGAAGAGTGACAACATGACCAATAAACTTGATGATGATGATGATGATGATGATGATGATGATGATGTTGATGATGCAAAGCCGAACTTACCATTATCATTGAAAGATTCCAGTTAAAATAATTCATCTAAGAATCTCACATCTAAGTCAGCAACATTAAATTTATTTTTCAAGTGATAATGAAAAACAAACCAAAAACAAAAAAAAAAACAGTGTTCCAATCATCTGAAATCATTTCAAACTTAAAAAAAAGTAAATCATTAAATCTGTAAATGGAAATAAATCAATAAATAAATACATGAATGTATTTTTTAGTTTATTATTATTATTATTTTTTACTTGTCTACACTATATTCAATACTGTATAAATAACAAATGATATATGGAGTTGAAATTATTTGTTGCTTTTAAAATTCATTCTCAGTTCTCAGCTGACACAACCCACCTGAACACGTCCTGCAGAACTGGACATTTCTGTCAGAAAAAGTGAAAAAAATAAATAAAAAATAGCTAAGATACGTTGGCAATATATTTATTTTGAGCAATGGTTTTGATTTAGATTTTTTTTTTTTTAATTAAACCCTGAGAATGTTGCAATCCAACTCTACAGNTGGTTTTGATTTAGATTTTTTTTTTTTTAATTAAACCCTGAGAATGTTGCAATCCAACTCTACAGTCTTTAAAAGTTGCAGACCTAATCTACTTAAACTAAAACTATGTCGCTAATCTCATATCAAATAGATAATATGCTGAGGATATTTCCCTCCGTGACAGCTTTCTGTCACAAAAAAAAAAAAAAANAAAAAAAAAAAAAAAACAAGAAATATGATGGTACCATTTATGATGCTACATGCTTTCAGAGTCCCTTATCAATCAAAGTCCGGTGGGACCCTGTGTTGTTGTGTTTGCCTTTTATCTCAACCATTGGTTCGTGCATTGTAGTGACAGCATGAAGTGATAGCTGTCAGCAGCAGCATCCCGGCCTTTTAGCCTAACGGAGCATAGCTGGAGATACACTCTTTTAGTTTTAATGGATGAATGGATGGATGGATGGAACAATGGATGGATGGACGGAACAATGGATGGTAGAAAGTGTGTGCCATGAAATGCAGCTTGATTCTGGATTTAGTCCCTCATGTGCCCATTATGACTCTCATCTTGTCACATTAGCCACGTTGACATGCACAAAATAGCCTGATTGTTCTGCATTTAATGACATTAGAAAGAGACCAAATTAAGAGCGTTCCCTAATTATGTTTGTGTTATTAAACTCTCAGTAAACCTCATCTTAGAACTCACACGGAGTAAAAAATTCATTTATTTATTCATCATAGGACAATGAAAATAATTGCCAATCATTTCAAGTCAATTTAAAAACATCAATTTATTTTTTTTTATTCATTTATTTTTTTTACACAGAAAAAGTACACACCAAGGAGCATAGCAACCAATTAAACATTAGCAAGGTTTTTATTAGGTAAGGGATTCCTTATTGGAGCAATGGAACCTGATTTAGATTTAAACTAACGAGGAGTTATTATTAACTTAGGAAGGACTTTATGCCAAAACTTAGGAATGGATTCATGTATAGGTTTGGCAACCCAGTCCTGGGAGTGTGTGTGTGTGTGTGTGTGCATTTGTGTGTGTGCATGGTCAAAATATGCTGTACAGTATTTCAGTGTTTGATTTTGGTATGTTTGTTTTGTTAATTACCAATAAATAAATAAACAATGAAGAAAAGTAGATGCAGAAAATTTCAACGGCCTCTTGTAGTGTTGCTTATCCATCCATCCATCCATCCATCCATCCATGTACAGCTTCCCAGTCACTGGGCAAGAGGGCATACACTGTACAGGTTGCTCATCTATCTGTCACAGGGCTAAAATACATACATGCACGCATGTATGTATTTTACACAGAGAGAGACAAACAAACACATGCACATTTAGAGTTTCCAATTCACCTCACCTGCATGTTTTAAGATAATCCCGTGTGTAGATTGGCAGACGTGCAAATGTAAATTGAGCACTGCTCTACATGGGAGAGCGATTAAGCTTGTAGAGGCTGTTACAGTTCAGGAAGAATTATCCTGTCAAGAATCAAACACACATCATGCTCACACACATTCACAAAGAAACCATAGCTCAAATATATAGAAACTATGACTAAAATTCTTACCAAAAAAATACACTGCTACTGGAGCAGTACATTTTAGATTTTTTTTCTCCTGCCTTCAGTTCATTCCATACTATAAAAAGAAAAAAAACTCATCTTGTAGAATTGAAACGTGCCTGAGTATTTTAAGTGTCAAAGTTACTTTTAACCAATTGAACATGGAGCTACATGTAAGTAAAAGTATGCCTCCACCAGAGAATATAGTCCCAGGAGAAGACTGCTTTTTCCAACAAATTAAATAGTGCCTTCCATAATTGATCATAAGTATTAGAAACAAAACACTGGATTTTAAGCATGCATCACCTGAACATTTGATTTTAAAAAATGAGGGAGTTTGGCAAAATAACATGAAAAGTAAAATAAGTTTTTTTTTTTTTTTTTTNTTTTTTTTTTTTTTTTTTTAATATTTTGGAAAATGTTTGGCGGCAACATAACATGTATGTGGGTAGTATTTATTAACCATGCTAAAATTACCAGTATGCTCCTTTAAGGGTTAGGGTACCTAAAGTCATTTGGTTAAGGTTAAGGAAAAGTTGTGACACAGTTAAACAAAAAAGAAGATCCAGTCTGGTGTCGCTAGGTTCATGTGATTTCTTTATCTGCACACGTGGCTGTCTGTGCCCGTAGGCTTGTGCACATCAAAGTGTGCTGATGGCACGTGCACTTCAAAAGCAGAATCAATTTTGTTTTTTTTAGCACAGGCTGAGATCTGTTATTCCCCATGCATTTACAGCTCATCTTTAACATAGTATGTCGAAAAGGCCAGATGTTTGTAAAGTCCATTTGGAGTTTATATAAACTGGCTTTTATGTTGCTTTCTGAGTTGGTATAAAATAAAACAAAACAATATATATATATATATTGGTAATGAATGTAATGATGGAAAAACTATGTTTTAAAAAAGGGTAATTGAGATTGTATATTAGCTGTAATTTCTTGGAGCTTGTACAAATACATTAATGCACATGAATGCAATGATAGCTGTTTCCATGTTTTTCAGGGTAAATAAGGCTGCTGCATGTGATAGAGATGTTTAGCCTCTTTTCCTTCTTCCAAACACAAACTATCACTGCATATTAACAAAAGAATTCCTCCTCTTTTTTTTCTTTTTTTTTTCATCAAGGAGCATTCAGCCGCACCCAGGGACATGATGCTCGTTGAACTATATTAATTGGCTTGTCAGGTAGGAACCCACCAAAAGCAGGGCGACAAAATTTTCTAGGGTCCCAAACCATAATAAATGAATCACGAGCCAACTGTAAATAGATCTGCTGTCTGTTCCTGTTCAGCTGAGCTTCCTACACACTCCTCAGCTGTGCTAATTAGCTCTCAGCTTCCTTCTCACACATCTTCAGAGGCTCAAATTGCTCCAGGAGGGCCTGTCATTGGCCCCTGTGGTCTCTAATAGGGAGGGACCTACACACACACACACACAAGCTCCCATCTGTGTTTACGCACAGATAACAAAACGCACATACAAGCATCTTTACATCTCCCCATTTAGTCATGTACACGGGGAGAGTACAAGGTCGTGTCCTCCCTTATGTATTTACCTCACGCTGCAGCTCCCTCTATTCATACAGGACATTATATTGTGAAAACTCCAACTCCGTGTACTATTTAGATGAATACTGCATAATCACCAAACAAATTCAAAAGCTGCAGTGGAGATGAAAGATGAAGATGCATTAGGAGAGAGTCTGTGCCAGCACATTGCTGGTCTTCGGTGCTCATCGTTAATGGTGTTGCTTCATATGTGTTTAGTGATGATGATGATGATGATGATGATGATGATGATGATGATGATGATGATGATGACATGGTGTATTACATAAATGACAACTCTAGAATCTGAGTCAGGGCATTGCATCCCAAAATACTCAAAATAGTATGGAAGAAAGTTTCTTACATTTGATGCTTTTGCAAAGGGAAAGAAATTTCAGTCTGAAGCTGATGGGGATTGTAAAGCAGGTAAGCAGTAAAGAAGACTGTAAAAAACTATTTTCATTTAGAATTTTTCTCAGCACTCTACCAATTGTTTATGTGTTCAAAATATTCTCTTGTTGAAAAAACAAAGTCGTGGAACAAAAAAAAAAAAAAAAAAAAAAAAAAAAAAAAAAAAAAAAAAAAAAAAAAAAGAGCAAAGCACATGTCCTTCATTTCAGCTCCTGTTGGTCATTGTCAGTGCCAGCCTCAGTCTGTTGATTTTTTTTTTTCCATCACTCTAAAATGAAACGTGTTTGCAGGTTTTCAATACGCTCTTGCTAGACCATGATCAGTTCATACTAAACAATATTCACAACCACATTTTCATGTTATGACAAAGTTTGCAAAATTTGGTTTCATTATAAAAAGATTTTATGATTAGATGACTTTTTATATGTATATATTTAGCAACATATTTTCCAGTTTGTTTTGTGGAAAAACTTTCCAAAAGACTTTATTGTACACTCAAAACACACACGAAAATGGAATAAGTTGCAGTTCCAGAAATTTTGGCTTTACTTTTTTACATGAGTATAATTTTAGTGAGTTATAATTATTTAATCATTATCTTTTTATTTTTTATTTATTTATTTATTTATTTTTTTAAGAACTGTACCAAACACAGCATGTGAACAGAGCGGATCAGAGGGATGTAGCGCTCTCTCTCTCTCTCTCTCTCTCTCTCTCTGACAACTGCTCTGCTCTCCACACACGAGGAAGAAAGTCCCACTCAAAAATAACTTTATTTTTTCCCAGTTTTAACAGCATTGACAACTTTTTCACCAGTTCACTCTACTGCTCATTAGCACCATGGTGACTTTTGCAAAGTATTTTGTGAACTGCCTATTTTTGGAAGTATTGATGACAAAATCAAGACGGTTTGCTCACACAGGCTGTAGTACAGGACTGGAGTCCTCTCTAGAGTCCAGTTGTTGCTAAATGTTCCACGCTCCACTCCCCGGCTGCTCCCATGTCACTCCATTCCTCGCACACACACTCAGGCAACAAATCTGTGGAAACACTGTGACAACCATCATGAAGTGAAATCTGATCTTCCAAAATATAAAAATTTACTTTCTGAATTAAATTCTTGTCCAAACAGGTAATAACAAAATGTACAATTCAAACTCAGGTGATCTTGCTGTGTAACACTCACGCACAGATTATCTTGTCTGTTTTGCAGACAGGAAGTGCTACGTTCAGACCCTCAGGAGTCTGATGTCAGTTTGTACTTATTTGGTGGAGTCTTGACATGAGCTTTCTACATGTTAAATGCTGCCATCTGTAAGTCACAGGATCATTTTATAGCAAGTTACTACAGCCTTCCCTGGTAAAACTGTGGATTTGTCTGTGTGTGTGTGTGTCTGAGTGAGTGAGACAGAGACAAACATTCATTTTTATTTTTATTTATTTATTTATTTTGATAGATAATGTATGAATATGTCCTGGGGAAAAACAAAGGGTCAGCACTTAAATGAAAATCTGAGAAGATGGAGCTCAATAGCTCATTTTTTTTTTTTTTTTTTTTTTTATTAAATATGAATATCGGACCCATGACACGATAGTTTTCAACCAAAATACACTGGTGAAGATCATTCAGATTATTTACTAAGTACTGTAAATGTTTTACTATCACAGCGGAAAAATGTGTTTGCAACAAAATGCGCTCAGTTATTAAAAGTTAAAGTTATGAAGTCAGTGAAGACTTGGACAGCAGTTGTCTGGATTATCAGGTTTCTAACACCACATATCTACTGTTTTATCATTGTGATGATGATGATGATTGTGTGTGTGTGTGTGTGTGTGTGTGTGTGTGTGCATGTGTTAACAGCATGAACAAAAGAGAGGGAGAGAGGAGAGAGAGTCCTATTTGGCCGCTGTAGCATAGAGACTGAATCATGAAGTGTTCTTCTTTTACATTGTGTGTGTGTGTGTGTGTGTGTGTGTGTGTGTGTGTNCGTGAAAGAGAGAGAGAGAGAGAGAGAGAGAGAGAGAGAGAGAGAGTGAGTCCTAACTGCAGGCTCTGATCACAGATAACCTTGGTGTCCGCTCACTGACGCTATCACAAACTTCCAATCTGTGTGTGTGTGTGTGTGTGTGTGTGTGTGTGTGTGTGNACACACACACACACACACACACACACACACACACACACACACACACACACAGCGTACTGTATATAATATCTCAGGTAGACGTCCAGGTCACATTTTGTGCTGTGTGATGTATCATTTCTTTAATCCATATCAGCACTCTGCTAATGGCCGAGTCCTTTACTTCAGTGTATTTAAACGAAAGTAAAATCAAAGCTGCATAAATATGGAAAATAAGACAAAATTACTGAGCACAAACCAAATCTGGGCATTAATCAATGTGTAAGTCAAGATTTCAGAGGGAAAGATTCACAAATGCACCGTTGTGAGTAATTATTGAGAACTTTTTTTTAATTCATTTCATTGACATTGATAACTGTAATTTTTAAATTTCATTTTTATTTTAACTGTCTTCTACTTTCATTACATGTAGCACAAACAGTTAAAGTTTAGCGAAATAAACCTTTAATTAGCTCCGCCAAGGTGGTTCTGTTTTCTGTTGCTTTGTTTGTTTACAGGATTTATATAAGTAAGTGTTGAATGGAAACTTGAGGGAAGCTCAGGTTTAAATGTTTTTGTCAATTTCTTCAAAAACAATACACCAATCTTGATGAAAAATTTATTTATCCCATGATAGACAATCAATAGGTGCAATTTGGTCTGAATCCAGATAAGGATCCAGACCTGGCAGACTAAACATAATAATAATATATTCTTGGACAGGGAACATATTAATGGAATTGCTGTACAGAAACAAATAACATGCATTAACGACTAACATGTAGCTGAGATGACGCCAATTCAATTTTAACGTGACAGATCCAGAAAAAAGGATATTATATTTATTATAGTTGCTTGTACGTGCTTTAATGGATGTGATTCTACTTGAGAATCTGGTTTGGTTTCAACATTTATTGACTTATTTAAAATAATACCATTATGTTACATAAAACTGTTTTCTTTTCCTTGTGTGTGTTTAACAGAGTCGATGTGCTATAGATTTTGTTTTAATCAGTTTGTGAGAAGATGGATTTTGCACATGGATGTGTATGGTATGCAATGTTTGTTCCTATATATTTTTTAAAAGAAATATACAATGTCATAGAGAAATAGAAACCGAAAATAATACAAGACTCGTGAGAATTGTTAAGCAGACTGCAGCATATCTATCATATCAGAGCTGACATGGATTCCCACTAACAAACAAACATTGAAGCGGAGATTAACTGTTAATATTTCTTTGTTAAAATTAATATTATTGCCTGAAGTAAATAGTATGAATAAGACTGAGACTCTGCATAAATTACAAACATATAAATATTTCCATCACACTTCCTACCTTTCTGCTTTTCTACAAACCATCAAGCAGGAATCTCAGCTTGATTTCTGCTTTTCTAAATGGCTGCAAGCATTTCACAGGGAGACACACTGCCTTAAACACACACACGCACACACTCACACTAACAAAAATATCCATACGTGTTGTCGTGTTCGACACACACATGCGGTGAGCCTGTAAAGTGGAAGGTTTCATAAATAAATGATGTTGCACAGTAATGGAACGGTACGCTGCCGTTGTGGGAACAAGGCTGATGCTGCCATGACAACCTCACGGGTCATGTGAGGTCACCTGCAGCTTTCACACCATTACGGCATCACCTCACTTTCCACAGTGTACAGCAAAATACAATCCACCTCTCTCTGTGCATCTTTTGGTTTTGTTTTGTTTTTCTTTTTCTTTTTTTTTTTNGGGGGCGTATTTCTATATGCAGTGTGTGAGATGTGGTCACAACCAAAGTGAATGTTGTAGTTGTGGTAACAAGGTAAAATGATCAGTAAAAAACAGGCTTTTTTTTCTTACATCTTCCTACTAAAAAATGCAATGAAGTATAAATAAGTAGCATGTAGATGATTTACACTGTAAAAAATAGGATCAGATTACATGATGTTCTGGCAGGTCAAACCCCAGAGTCCTGATTAAGATCCTGGATGGGTACTAATGTTTGACACATAATGCCCTGTAATGTTCATAGTTTACAGATATGTAAATGAGTTTATCCGTCTCTATGTGTCAGGTGGACTGTCCAGTATGTACCCTGCCTCTCACCCAGTGCATGCTGGGATAGGCTGCAATCCCTCACCACCCTGCAAAAGGTATAGGTATAGACAATGGATGGATTCAAATGCCTTCATCAAAGTTGATGTGTTGTCCGTGTTTAAAGACCGCCCATATTATAAGGACAAATATGACACAAGTGAGAGGATGATGCTTCATATAGGTTATTTTAGTTGAAGACTGTATCTCCAGGATTCAGAGCAATCTCAAACTCTTTTACAGCTCTGTCCACCTTTCTCTGCACACTTTTTTCACACTAAAGTGGCTTTTACCATAAATTTTCTTCCATTTTCCACACAAACTACAGCACCACATTTGACTTATTCATAAAATAAATAAATAAAAAACCATGGTAACTATACTGTACTACTACTACTAGCATCATGCTAAATAAGCTGTGATAATTGAAGCTTATTCATAACACTTCCCTTTCATTAATTAGAGCATTACTGATCCACTATTGATGGCACCATGAATGGCATGTTGTTGTAAGGTGTGTCTCAGGTAAAGCCAGTGAAGATCTGCATGTTAAGGAGCTGCTTCATATTTAAAGCCGCGTTTCATACCGCTGCATCTGGTGTCAAAGAAAAATGGACAACTTAGCAAAGCAAATACTCTCTGCTTTAGAGCTCTGCATTTTAAGAGAGGAGGGACAGAAAGGTGCAAACACTACAGGAAATCCTGGTGCATGAGAGGTGTGTGTGTGTGTGTGTGTGTGTGTGTGCGTGTGTGTGTGTGTGTGTGTGTGTGTCGCATGTGAGGGTTCTATCTAAGATATCTAGGAGACTGAGAAATTCACGTGAAATGAAAGTATTTCAAAAGATCTCACTTTGGTACTGGAACATAAAATGACACAAATTGCAAAGCAGTGCTGAGAAAACAAAACGTAACAAAACACAAAAAATCAAAGAGCCCAATGATCTAAGTGGCTTTAATAGAAAAGTTGGTTGCTCTAATTTCCATCATGTCCACTGTACTTAAGCATGGTGGGAATGTGAGCAAAGAATTTGCTGAAGGAAACTTGTAGTTCTGTCTTTGGATAATTCTGGGCAAAAAAAAAAAAAAANAAAAAAAAAAAAAAAAGAGCTCCTAATTTAGATCCCAACTTTAGGTCTGAATGTGAGTTTACAGTCAGTCATATTTTCTGTTCAATATACAAGTCTAGGTTCATGCTGTTTTTCTCTCTCCTCCTTGTACAGTATGTGCTGCATGTAGCGAAACAAAATGTTACCAAAAGCCTGGTTCATGCTTCACACGGACACGGGAGTAGGCACATGGAAAGTATAATTGCAGCATAACGGCCGGCCACAGACCTTGGGAGGGTCGGTCAACCACGTGGTTGCGCACCACTCGATTTTTGAAGCAATGTGGACGGCATTCGCATGATGTTATGCGCCTCCAATGATGATTGGCCAAGTGAAGAGATGCGAACAGGTATAGAGGAAACCGAGGTTGCATGTAGAGGTGTGAAAAGGAGAGAGGATAAATAAACAATGTTTTGGGATGTTTAACCAACCTTTGTTAAATACAGCACCACCGTTGACGTGCGTGGTCGACTGTGTGGTGATCATGTATGTGCAAGAAAAGAAGCATGAATGTCAGGACACGCAGACAGTGCCTTGCAGAAATGTCCTCATTTATGTCTGCATCTGTCCACGTTAAGCATGAAGCAGCTGAAACAGTTTAAACCCCTGAATTTACCATAAACACCTGAAAAATGTCCAGAGCTCTTTTCAACAGAAGAGCTTTGCACAAGACTCCAGGTGTTTCTTTGATATTCCTATAAGTCCACAAAGTGCTAATTCATGGCCAATTTCATGGAGGAAAATATATAAATATATAATGATACACCTCTATTATTTTAATGATGGGGCTCCAGCAATGATACCAGGTCTCTTTTTTTTTTTTTTTTNTTTTTTTTTTTTTTTTGCAGTGGAAACTCAATAATAAGACTTCAAAGTGACCATAGCTTTTTATTTTATTTCACCATCTTTCATGCTGTCTATTTCCAATCATCTGTGTTTCTCTTTCTGTTCCATTTGCCCTTTGTCTTTCTGTGTCTCTCCAAATGACGTTAAAAGATTTTAATCTGTTAGAGATTTACTCGAGTTACAGTCTGTGTCCTGCCTCATCCTTCTACTAATTCTCCCTGTCAGTGTGTGTGGGGAGAGCACGTGCACGCACAGGCGGACACACAGCCATTTGAAATCAAGCTGAAAATCATTTGCTCGCTGATGAACAATTACAGTAGAGCTTTTTAAACAACGTGACAATCACCCGTCTATTATCATAATCAACTTCACACAAGGAGATGTCGCTTTAAACGAGGGGAAAAGAGAGAGAAATGGAGAGAAAAGAGAGAAACACTCCAAACTCCCATATAGTCATGTCCACACACACACACACACACACACATATGGGATTTCATGTAAATGCAGCCATATTTTGTTGCTTTGTTAAGATGTCCTTAATATCCTTATGTGGATGCCAATAAGCTGCACAGTAATGGATGAATGGCAAAATGAACAGATGAGGAAAAAATGGAAGGGAAGTAGAAAGAGAAATGGGGGGTCTTTTTCTGGATGTATTTAAAGGATGTGGTGCTGTGCATTTTTTGCAAATGGTGTATATGTGTTGCATATTTAAGCAAATCCTTCTGATAGGCTGTGGAATATTATAGATATATTTCATCTAACAGGTGCTTCTTGGTCATCAAAAAATATTAAAGATGAAACCCAAAACTTATTTATTTTTTATTAAAACACTGGTCACACTATCAGTAGGTTAAGACTGACAGTGGCTGTGGTTAAAGTTGCTGTGTGTGTGTGCTGATATTCAGTCTCATTTCTCTGAGCAGCAGCTTGTCACCGTCTGGCTGACAATGATGATAAAGTCCGTTCAAACAGCAGCCGGAGCAGAAAGCGACGTGTGAGCTGCTATTTAATAGTTTCATGCATTGTAATCAGTGGCACAGATAAGTAGTAGGTAAACGTTTACAACATATGATTTGAATAAACAGCAGGATTTGACACAATATTCTAGATTAAAAAAAAAGTGTAAAAAAGAAGTTTATCTACAGTAACTGAGACTGCAGAAAAGCCTGAAGGGAGAGACAGAAAATTTCTAAGCAAAGAAAAGGCTCCATGATGAAACTAATACAGGAAAAATGAAGGAATTAAAAGATGATGTAGCTTCTTTTGGACAGCTGAGGTACAGATATCAATAAAACTGGTGAAGTTTCCAGATAAATCACCCTTGTAATAAATTCCGTATGTATGTGTATGTGTGTGTGTGTGTGTGTGTGTGTGTGTGTGTGTGTGTGTGTTGTGATTGGCTACATTGCCTGCTTATGGTTTACCGTTATCTGACAACATTCATTTAGATCATTAAACAGAAGTTACAGTCCTGTAATAAAGTCATTATCTACTGTATTCTTGCATTAATTATTGTGTTGGTTGATATATTTCAGTAAGTTTGTGAAAAGTAAAATAAGTTGCATTTACTATGTAGCTACATAAGATGATGTCACAAACATTGCTATTGCAATTGGATCACAGTGATCAACCAATATTTTTTGTAGGATTTGTGTATTTAAAGGACCATACTGGCCATTTTTCATGTTTGAGCCTAACATATTCAATTTCCATACACATAACAATCATTTCCCAAATCATACTACTGGAAGGTGAGTTAAAAACATTTTTTCCTACCTTCCAGACCGCCATTAGTTTCAGTTCATTCTGGTATGCTATTAAAATCAATTTGTTGATACTTGAAACGTTCTTGAAATAGGTAATCCATCATCATGAACAAGACATGTATTCAGGTTTTTTTTTTTTAGAAGTTATGTAATTTTAGCATTTAAGNAAAAAAAAAAAAAAAAAAAAAAAAAACGTGGAGTGAATGTATGTCTCCAGCAGGAAATATATTCCCAAAAGAAGACCTGCGTTTATCGAAAAATTTAAATGACCATGACTTCAAAAGTTGCGTAACTATTAGCAGGTGAAACATGGATTTTTAAGGTGGGTGTATCACTTGAATATTTGATTTTGAAAGATTAAGAGATTTTGCAAAATATCAGGAAAGCTGAAATACAGTTTTATCCTTTGGAAAATGATTGCGAGTAACCTTATGCGTATAAAAATTGAATATATTAGGCTCAAACATGCAAAATGCAAATACAACAGGATATTGTACCTTGTATCACAACAACACAGTACACCTTTTCATTTACAGCAGTTTTATAATAACTACAGTACAGGTGGATTTGCTGGGTTAAAGTTCACCAAAGTTAAAGTCAGCGTCGAAGTTCCATATAGATTTACTTTGCTGCCATAGGCAAGTTTTCTCATTGTGATTATTCCATTCCAGTCAATTTAATTTGGTGTGAAATGTTTCTATAAATGCTTGTTTGACTGGGCCCTTTGGCTAATTTTTTTTTTTTTTTTTTTTTAACAATATTTCAGAAACTTAATTTACAAGGAGATACAACTTTTTTTTTCTTGGTCTGTCTTAGTTAGCAAGCAGGAAACTTATGTTTTGTCATTTCATTATAGCTTTGTTTACCCTGTAGCAATGTATAAATAATTGATATGGAATTGATTTCCTGAAGAATATTGCAGAGCAGCATATCACTCACAGGAACTATCACGCAAAGTGGAGCTGAATGCTGTTCTGACATCTTATATCCAACTTTTAGAAGGACTTGTTATAGTATTGCACAGGTTCTTATGCATTTTTCCCTATCTAATGATGATGATGTTAAATAGCTTAAAGCTCCTTCACACTACAACATTTTTCAAATCTGAACAGATGTTGAAAATGTGACAGACCCCATACATAACATATAATTATATAATTACAAAAAATTGATCTTCTGGTGTGTGGAGAGAACACACACACTTAAGGATTTGGCTACACCAGCACATTACACACTTACAGATTCCAAGTACAATCAACAGGAGTTCTGACTCTTAAAGCCAGAAATGTCATTGCCTCTCAAAATCAAACCCGGATCAAACTTTTCACTTTTGAGTTGACAAACACGGTGGATGATGGGCACATTTCTGCACTGAAAAACTAAAAAAAGAAAAAAGGACAAAGTCACTGTGACGGGTGGGGTTTGGACCCAAATGCAGCACACAGTACAACTCCGACAAGTAAAATTCTTTATTAGAGCTCTCAGTCCAACACAGAGGCAGGCAGAAAAACTGGCAGGACAAAGTGCCTAT